>OMLC01081437.1:0-10701 GCA_900302585.1 Regalecus glesne
CTCTAGCGGGCGTGATGACGTCGAGTGTCTGCGACAAATAGTCGGTGTGTCTTTGTCGCTGGAGAAATAACGCGAAATGAACCTCCGTCTCTCTCTTTCTCTCTCTCTCTCTCACTCACTCTCTCTCTCTCCCTCTATCTCTCTCTCTCTCTCTCTCTGTCTCTGTCTCTCTCTCTCTCTCTCTCTCTCTCACTCGCTCTTCTCTCTCTCTCTCTCTCTCCCTCTCTCTGTCTCTCTTTGACTCTCTCTCTCTCCCTCTCTCTCTCTTTCTCTCTCTCTCTCTCTCCCTCTATCTCTCTCCCTCCCTCGCTCTTCTCTCTCTCTCTCTCTCTCTCTCTCTCTCTCTCTCTCTCTCTCCCTCTATCTCTGTCTCTCTCCCTCCCTCGCTCTTCTCTCTCTCTCTCTCTCTCTGTCTGATCTCTATTATTAAGTCTGTCTTCTAAAACTCCCTCCCTCCATCAGAAGAACAACAATCCTTTACTCGTGCGTCCCATATGGGAAATGATCAAACAGCCAGTTCCCTGCATTTGCATCACAACGACCGGAGAGAAATAAACATGAGTTCAAAATGGGGCAAAATGATAGAAAGAGGGACCGTGCCAAGACAGACTTTTGTTCAGGGGCGGTGATGGAGAGAGGACCGACGTTCAATGACGAGCACCCACCACGTAGCATGATGACAGACACACAGACCCAGCATCTGTGACAGATGCTTCCTGTTCAGAGCATTTGCACGTCGTGTATCTATCTACATGTGTTTTTAGGAACTTTTATTTTATTTTTCTAAGGCAGTGCATTTATAGCATCACACTTCCTGGCAGCCGACGTCTGACAAAGGTCAATGGTTTGGAAACAGGAAGCAGCGTTTCTACCGCCACTCATCCTGCAACAAAGGAAATGAAGAAGAAAAAGGCACATGACACATAGAGGATGATGTGAGGATTAAACAAGAGTTAACTAGAGATTAACAAACATCTAGCTTAAAGCTACAGCTGCAAACCATCTAGGAGTAGGTAACAGGCTGGCGACTGCAGAGCTGTCAGTGTCTTTGCTGGCCTGTGGAGATGCTTATTTATCATTTTCCAAAGTGGGTTGGAAGGGAAGTGAACAGCCATCATTTAACCCCTTTCCAGCTGGGCGTTAACCCCAATCTCCTTATTGGTGTGAAACTGTCCGCCAGCCTGGTCCCTGTCATCACCATCCATCATCATCACCATCTCTCACAGCCTCACACACAATCTGGTGCTAAGCACATAAACACTCTGCCACAGGAAAGTTATGGCCCAGACATGGTTTCGATTACAAGCAAGATAAATTACGCTCGAAACTACGACCGTAATTGGCCACAGGTCCCGAGGCTTCAATTTAAACTCTGGGGGCAACGAAATAAAGTATGCTAAACTCACTGTGATGAAAATTCAGGTAGTGACCACACAGGATCAGAGAACGAGAGCGCTGGAGAGAGACTCGGGGGTGGTGGAGGTGGTGCTGTGCCATTGGGATTCAGGACTCGCACATATGGGGTGGGGGAGTGGAGCATTAAGCTTCTGTGGCCTTTTATTAGTGCCAAGAATGTCTAGAAATTCAAGACGGCCATATTTTTAGA
Organism: Regalecus glesne; assembly: GCA_900302585.1. Taxonomy (NCBI): domain Eukaryota; kingdom Metazoa; phylum Chordata; class Actinopteri; order Lampriformes; family Regalecidae; genus Regalecus; species Regalecus glesne. The sequence continues at coordinate 1,607 of OMLC01081437.1, forward strand.
ACCCCATCAACCTGGCCTTTATATAGCCTGATAAAATAGGCCTTGTTTCTTTGGAGATTGAGCTCGACTCGCTCCTTTTGTGTGAATCTCCTTCTCTAGGGGAGGACAGTGAGGCAGGGAAAATGCATCTGCCACATCAATGAATCTTATTTGGATTGATGGAAGCTCTTTGGCCCGCCAGACTGACTACCACAGGACCGTATGCATTGTTGTGTGGGGGTGTATAAATGGAATGATCAAGATTACCTATGTTGCCGTGCAGGGATATGAGCGACTAGGGGAGAGGCTTGTTTGTTTGTGTTCACCTGTTTGTATTTAAGCTATTATTAGGCTGTCTTGGGTTTTTTTTTACCCCGGGCACCTCCAGAAGAAATGCCACGACAGGCGGTTGAGTGTGTTTTTGTTCAGTTCTTCACAGGTATAAAGAGGCAGGAAGAAAAATGAGATACATCAGAAAGTGAGTGAGAGAAAGAGATAGATAAAGAAACAGGAGCAGGGCAAAAAGAAAAGAATGAGTATCTCAGGACCTCCCCGTGCCCCCTCCCACCCCCCTGTTGCTTTTCTCCCCGGGGTGTTCGTTAATCACCCTTTCAGATCTGTCAGCTTGTGGGTGGGCCCATTACCCTTCAACGCCAGCACTTTTGTTCCCAGGGACAGCACCGCCATTCAGATAAGTCCTCCGACACTCCACCGTTGGCTGTGCTCACACAGGCTCCGCCTTATTAGAATAACATGAGAGATGATGAATAAATAAACAAAGTGTTCTCCGCCACGTGAGGAGTGTACTGACAGCCCACGGCACTCATTAGGATGAGGCGGTGGGTACCGTGCTGTGAGGGAAGCAGGGTGGTAGACAGGGCCTCAGCACTAGAACGGGATGAAACCCTCCCCTTGAGTTTCCGGTTGTCTTTCCTTCCCGTTCGAAGCGGAGCTCTGGCACTCACTGCAGAGACGTGCCGAGCTCTTGTCAAGGCAAAGCCAGGCACCGTATGTATCGCGGTTCAGATGTAGCCGGGCTTGGAGCTGTCAGGTTTGCCAAAGCCCCTCTCTGTGAGGCTGGCTCCATGCTGACATTTTGATTTTAGCTCTGAAGGGGAGCGGATACGGCAGGTTGGCTCGCAGGTGTGATGAAGGTAGTTCCCCCTCCTCAACCTCCTTGGTATGACTTGTGTGAGCCTCATTGAAATTTGACATTTGAGGAAGTAAAACATGAGAGGAAAGTTGAAGGGACTTCGTGCATCCATTGTTCATACAAACTATTTAAGTTCTTGTGGCATTTGCCATTCGTCTCTCAGGAGGAATTTGTTCGACCACAGTGCATGTGCTGATAGATGACTACAGTATGATTATACCTCGTTATAAATTTGCGGCACCGCCTCCTTTGATAGCAACTTAAGATAAACCGAGCTATTCAGTTATATATATATATCTGGAGTTGTGAATCGATGATTACAGGGATATCTGCCCTTGGTTTTCAGAGAAACACAAGTACAATGACTTCCACGAATAGTGGCATTTGTAAAAGGGTAAATGTCTGGAGCTGAGTAAATGAACAAATACATGGAAAATTAGTTAAATGGATGGATGAAATAATCCCGTTCAAACAAAGCAAACTAGACTTCATCGCTTACTTTGGCAATGATATAAAGGGTATGTCATAGAGAGAAGAACTACACCCACTCTGCCTACTCGCCATAAGAAAGGAATTTGAATGATCAATGACCTCACGCACCACCCCTGACCAATCAAAGGTAAGCCCTGCCCCACATTAATCAGAGGGTAACACCACCCTAAGTACCACCCCTTAAGTGCCATCCCTGACCAATCGAATGCTAGCTTAGCCCCCCTGACTGATTTATGACTATCCTAAGTCATGCCCCCTAGCTGATCAAACAAGCTACGCCCCTAAGCCCGGCCTCTCCCATCTAACTGGTCAAGCACGCATGTGCATCAGGACGCACACGCATGCATGCGCGCAATGCTAATGCTAATGACTGTGTGCCAGTAGCCAATTAGAATGGAACGTGGCACTTGGGTGAAGGAGCAGACACACGTCTCATGCTCATTACAATACAGAACCTCAATAATCTATTTCAGCATGACGTCTTCCTAAGATTATTAATATTGTTAAGCATGATATACAACCATCGAAGGAGCAGTAAACTGCTTAAGGGGGGTGGGGTCTGATCAGTCACAGCTGGGTCTCTTGGCCAATAGCATTGGCTGCGTGTGTGCGCGCGTGCATGCGTGCAATGCTTGTAGCTTACTCAACTTTGAGAAGTGCGGTGATTCCAATGATCCCAGCCCTGATTTTGTCCTAAATCCATTCTTTCAGATGGCCCATCTTTCTCGCTATCCCTAGGCACTCAACCATTATGTGCACTCTGTCTGTAACCACACAATTTGTACAATTGAACATATGACCTCCCGAGAAAAAATTGTTATTGCTCTCTCCCTCGTAACATTTTAGTTGTTGTTGCAACAGCACTCCATCACAGAGGCATTTATAGGTTTTAAAATACACAGACTTCACCCTAATGCATCTGAATTGCCTATGATCGCTTTTAAGATTAATACAGAGAGACAACACCTTACTAGATTAAATCATCTAAGTCCAAAAGAGATCTCTAGTACTTCTGTCCAATGGTCACGTGTCCATTCCTTTGACAACAGCATTTGATCAAAACTGAGCAAAACCCACATAATAAAGAGATCCTCATGTGGGTGCTACAGAGTACACAGGAGTAATGCTTGTTTTGATGGAAACAGACAGGGCATCATGTACTAGCACATGCTCCATGAAATTATCCAACTCATCTAAAATTGGAAGCATATTATGCTAATTTTAAAACATAGCTATATGGCACTTTGAAATTAAGACGAGTGGGTGCACATGGGAGTTGGGGTCAACGTGGATCTTGTTCTATATACATAAATTTCATGCAGCAGGAGAGAGGAGAGATGGGGTTTTAGGGAAGATTCATACAGCTCTACTGTTAGTAGTCCAGTGAGGAAATCTGCATGAGCCTTGCAAAGTGTGTTTATTGGTGGCCTTGTCAGTACATTAAATATGATCATAGCAGCGGAATTACGGGATTTACCTTGGTGATGATGAATTGAGGAATGATGTTCCCACTTCTTGAAAGGTCATGCCTGAGCAGAAATTAATCATTAGAAAATAGAGACGGGTGGGAACCGCACACTAGAGCCTGTTGTCTCGGTTAACCATCAATGCCATCGCTTCATTGTGATGGCATTAGGCTCACCAGCTCACATGGCTTTGTTCAGTATGACTTACCCTGCCAGTGAAGAGAAGAAAAAAAGAGCAAAGCAAAATGGTCAGGACACTTTTTAAAAGAATTAAATGACCCCCGACAGACTTCCCATTTAGTATTCTGCTTTGCTAGGAAAATAGTGCCGTGTGACATCTTCCGTCTGAAGATGTCACCTGTTTGATTGACAAAACGTTGCTGAATAAACTTCAGATCCAGTTGAACCGATTCACCGCTTCTTGTGATTCCCATACCTGGATTGTTGAGCATGCATCAAGACGCTAAGATGCAGAGTTCTAAATGCATTGAGACTGAGACCCTTCCAAAAGTGACAAAGCTCAGAAGGAAGTCCACTAAAGAAATAAAAAGACTAGCTAAAAGCTAATGTGAACAGATGGGTTATCAGTTTAGATCTGAGAAAGACTTCAGAGACAGATTCTCTGAAGTCGGCCAAGAGAATATTCGCAGAAAGGGGCACGGTAAGAGAAGGCAGAAGGCTCTGCAGCCTGCAGACTTCCTTTAACTCTAGGGACAGAGAGGAGGCCTTCACTTTGAGAACAGAGGGCACAAGAAGGTGCATAAAAACTCTAAGACCTGACGTATACGAGGGGGCAATTAAGTGTTTTATAGGTTAAAAGTAGCACTTTAAAGTCCGATTTAACATGAATGGGAGCCAGTGAAGGCAGGCTAGAATCTTTGATATGGTCAGACCTTTTTGCTTCAGTTAATATTCCAGCAGAAGCATTTTGAACCAGCTGAAGGCTTCTCGTGCTAATACATGGCAGGCTGGAAAAGGGGACATCGCAGCAATGGATGAAACAAAAACATAGATCGGTATCCCAGCATCAGCTTTGGATAGAAAAATGGCAATGTTTCATGGGGGAAATGAAGCCTTGGTGATTTCTCTATTGAAAAATTATCAGGATTTATCAAAAATAACACCAAAACTTTTTGCTCTGACACCTTGGGAGATCACACAAATGTCAAGAGACACTGTTTCTTGGCCATATGGGTGTCCTCCTCTTGCAGGGCCAATATCCGGCTCCTCAGTCTCTTCAGAATTTAGAAGCTAGATGACATGTAAATGTCCACTGCAAACAAGCTATGACTCTAGATGTCTGCTATGAGAATGAGTGTGTGACCTGACCGGTACGTACCTCTGAGTGTCCTCAGCATCGCAGAGGCAGTGGCTTGTGATTGTCATATATGTAGAGGTTCTTGGTAGGTAGACATTTGTCTTCACAAAAACTGATGCAAGATGCCACAATGTCAGTTAGCTCATTCAGGTTGCCACACAGTGATCATACATCTAGAAACTAATGTTATTTGGTCCGGTTTATATTTTTGTTGACGTGTGTTATTTCTATTGACCATAATATCATTACAAGACAAACTTGGCGTAATCCCACATCTCACACACATTCTGTGGGAGGTAACATGCAATAACTTAACACGCATCATTCAAGAATCCAATTGTCATGAGGAGCTGAACTGCTGGAAGCTCAGTGGTGACTGGTGTGAAAGAAAGGCTGACAAGTATCAGTGTATCTGTGGAGATGATGGAGACACATCCCACACCTTCTTCAATGAGGGCAAATCGGTCCCCTGTGATATAATTGGTTTGATTGATTCCCACTGCACCCCCTGAATGTAGTTGATTGGGTCAGAGTGATGTGAATACATTTCTCCATCTGAGTCTGGTCTATCTCTTCAGCCCCCTCCACTCATACGTTGGTCCACCATTGTTGACGTTTCAAAGCTGTTATTGTTCTTGTCCTGGAGCCCCAGTGTGGGGAAAGGCTGGATAAGAGCCAGGAACAAGGCTGTGGCTTAAGCCATCATCAGAACTGCAGTCAGACACACCAGAGCACAATATGGTTGATGAGTGGCTTCTCTTTGAAATTATGAGTGAGATGGATTAACTGGGAAAACAGGTCAAAGCAGGACCCGATCTTGTCTCTCTGAAAACTCTGAGAAACAAAGGTCATATTGGGCCATATTTTCATACAGGTGATGCTGCATGCCGGCACGAAGCCCAAGCGAGTCGGTGTAGTCTTGTTAGTCCGTATTATGATTTGACACAATTTTACATCAGATGTCCATCCTGACCCAACCACTAACCCTGTGAATGAGGATACCATCCCATTATTCATGGACATGAGAAGTCTTACCTTTATCTTCCCATTAAATCCTGCCACGAATGAAATCCCATAGAAGATACCAAGCCAGCTCGATCAGCTGCCTCGCAGCTAAAAAGAATAGTTAGCTGCAATAGTTTTACAGTACAGCCTTTTCTATGTGACCCTCTGATAACCTATCAGAACACAAGATGGGAAATTAAAAGTAGTATGAGAGGATATGCATTTACCAAACACCTTTTTTTTCTGGTGGACTTGCTGTTTGAATGTACAACAGATCATTTTGTTCCTGCTGAGGCACCCTGGTCTAAATCTTACTTGTCAGCCTATTATCACAAACAAGAGATACCCAAAATGTGCACTTAATTGCATCATGGCACATATGGCATCTCAAATGAGATTGATTATACTCAGAACGACAGAAAGATGCTTGGATTCCATGGAGCCAACTTCCCCTGAGTGCAGACAGACTGCTGACAGGACTTCTCCCCGAGATTTGTGACAGACCTCTAAACATCTGCCCAATGTTTATAGCAGCACAATAAGTTGGTCCCATACTTTCAAAGTGAGCACAGACTAAACACACGCACAGGCCAACAGAATGTCCGTCGTTCTATGTGGAGACTGGTTGTAAGAGAGATTTGGGGTCCTTATTTTCGTTGGACAGGGCCATTATTTCTGACTTTATTGTAATTCAGATTGTGATGAAGCTCATCAGCACCCTAAAATGCATACATAAGATTCATACCTGCATACCTTTGGCTCTTACCCTAACAAAAGTGTGTGTAAATCTGCTAGACAAAAGATCACTTTACACTGGATGACTCTTATTAATTACAGTCATTCACTATCCTCTAACTATAACCATAATCAGAACTCCATGTCACACCCTTACCCTAACCTGAACATCACCCTGATTCTAACCCCTAGCCTCAAGTCCGAACACTGAAATGATCTTTTAAAGAAGTGAGTACCAGCCAAAATGTCCTCACTTTATTAAAAGGTCATCACACCGATGGTTAAAAACTCAACGTGGGCCTCCCAAATATTGCTAAATAAGAAGACACACACACATTTATACAGTTGAGTATGAATGGGTTAATGCTTACCTTGTTCATCCTCACTTTTAAATGGCTCCCATGTAAAACACACAACATCCTATTTTTACACTCAAAATGTGCCAAGTAAAAAGTTCGTCTGACTGACTGACTGACTGACTGATCGATTGATTGGCTGACTGATAGGTTGGTGTGAACAGGAGATGACACATGCAGTATGTCCCCACAGGAAGCTGGGCGTTATGACATGGCAGCAGTCAGTTTTGATCATCTTCCTCCTTTATAAGCTTCGTAACCAAAGGAAAAAGCAGAGGATTTACTTGATGCTGTTATCCAGTGGGAGACAGAGGTAACCAGAAGTGGCTTCTGTTCACAGAGAGCTTTAAGGGCATAAGTTCTTCATGCCCTTGGTACTTTGGGACAGTCTGAATTCTTTTTCTTCTTCTTCTTTTTTAAGGCAGCCAGTTCACTCACCTTTCTATATTTTTCAAAGCTTTACAAAGGGAATTTCAGAGTAGATACCTAGACAGACAACAAGTGACAGAGGCAAAGGTCTTAGGATTTGATCCTGAGCTGCCGAGGGCATGGATGCTCCTCCACACTTCGGCCTTAACCATATGGCTATCTCCAAGCACCAGGTTAGCCTTTCTTACCACCAAGTCCTGCAGCCTTAAGGAAGGTGAGGGAGACTCTCCTACATCCTTGTGTCCCTTCACCAATTTCAGCTCAACATCATAAGACAAAAGCAATTAAAACTTGACTCTTCCCACTGTCTGGGTGTCTTTTCCCCCTCTCACCCTGCTGCCTGACTGCTGGAGTCACTAATTTAAATCCTTTCTGAGTTGCACAGGGAGAGGAGAGATAATGACAATATGTTTGCTGTGGGTAGCATATGAACGTGCACACTTACATGATGATTTATGCTGGTTATTGTTCATGTTGGGGTTGCCTGCTGTTTTGCCCCAGATGTATGTCGACAGTTGCCAAAGTCTTAGAACGTATTCTGCCGAATCTATGGAATTTTACAAAGTAGACATTTTGCCTTGATGGGAAGTGTGGGCCTCATCAAATGTGCCATTTCTACCCATCTATCTACCCATCTATCTAGCTATCTATCGATCCATCCATCCATCCATCCATCCATCCGTCTAACCGTCTAACCGTCTGTCTGTCTGTTGTTTTACCTATCATTGTATCTATCAATCTATTGTTCTATTTAGGGAATGGTGCGGCATGGCTCAGGAGGTAGAGCAGGTCATCTAGTAGTTGGAAGGTTGATGGTTTGATCCCCGGCTCCTTCAGAAAGCATGTTTAAGTGTCCTTGAGAAAGTCACTGAACCCCAAAGTGCTCCCAACACTTCTGCTGCCCACTGCTCCTATACAATGAAGGGGTCTGTTTTATGTGTCGTGATTAGTCCCCATGGTTGTGGGGGTGGACACAGACTTAGACGGCACTGTGGGGATTGAGGCCAGATGCTCTTCCTGACGCCCCACGGTGCGTTCGAACTTGCTGCCTCTGAATCATCAGTTCCCAAAATTCTCACTGAGCTACAGCAGCCCCTGACTGCTCCTACATAGTAGGATGGGTTAGATGCAGAGGACATATTTCATTGCAAGACTGCAATAACCAAATCCAATAGCTTTCCTTTCTATCATTCTATTGTTGCATCTACTATTCTATTGATCTGTCTATCGATCATTCCATCTAAATGTCTATAGATCTTGCTCTGCGACCTTACTTCAGATAAACAGATGACTATGGATGGATAGATAGACATCATGTACTTATATCCATCCGTCTGTCCATCCTCTGGTAGAGGTATATCGTATCTGGTATCATATCTATTATGTGTTCACATCTGGCATAGTGTGTAGTCTGTGTCCAGACAAGGGTAAAATGCATAGTGTGCAAGTTGTCTGTCTGTGTCCTGTTTATGGTACCCTGAAGTATTTTAAGGGAGGCCAATTTGGGAGGATAGCTCTAAAGCACAGGAGCAATTCATGGGCTTCACAGGGTCAAAGCCATTTACATGTGTCACAGGGCTGTGACATTTAGAATCCACTCAACTGCAACCACAGAGGAAACAGAGCAGCAGAAAAACAAAAGGTGGTTTTTCCCTCTTGGGAGTTTCTGCCTTCCTGTGGCATGTCTTCTGCTCACCTTGGACACTGGGTCAGTGTCAGCTGTCAGTGAGAGGTCGAAAATAGGAATGTTAATGGCTCTAACTGCATCACACATTTCCCCCACTCTCTCTGTCTCTCTCTCTCTCTCTCTGTCTCTCTCTCTCTCTCTCTCTCTCTCTCTCTCTCTCTGTCTCTCTCTCTCTGTCTCTCTCTCTCTCTCTGTCTCTCTCTGTCTCTCTCTGTCTCTCTCTGTCTCTCTCTGTCTCTCTCTGTCTCTCTCTGTCTCTCTCTCTGTCTCTGTCTCTCTCTACCCCCCTCTCTCTCTCTCTGTCTCTCTCTCTCTGTCTCTCTCTCTGTCTCTCTCTGTCTCTCTCTCTGTCTCTCTCTCTCTCTCCCCCCCTCTCTCTCTCTCTCTCTCTCTCTCTCTCTCTGTCTCTCTCTCCCCCCCTCTCTCTCTCTCTGTCTCTCTCTCTCTGTCTCTCTCTCTGTCTCTGTCTCTCTCT
>OMLC01081439.1:0-26621 GCA_900302585.1 Regalecus glesne
CTTGCATAGGTCAATGAGTCAAACAGCTGACTCCCTCACAACTGCTCTACCCTCCAGAGCAAATCCTCGACACAGCAATACAACTGGGTGCAAATCCACCCAGCATCCAGATACTTTGCTCTTGCTGGTTTGACACACAACACCCTTAACATCCTGCGTTCAAAGACAGCCCTGGGAAAAACCTGGTGAACCTTTCAATTATTCCACAAGAGCGTGCACATCACTCCTTTGCGGTGTGATGAGCACGATAATGTCTAAAGATGCCAATGCTGTTTCTACGACAGCAGTTCTAGTAGGTTACTGAACGATTCCTTACATCACTTAAGCCAGATCCTGAAGTTCCTTCTTTTATTAATCTGAGTCGTGTATCATTGAATATTGATTCATTCAAAGGTCAAAAGAGGTTGCGTGTTGTTTTTTAACAAAAGTCCTAGAGCCACAGTGGCTCAGCGGATAGAATGCATGCCTGCAAGTCAGATATAGTGGGTTCATATGGATTCATTCATTACAAAGCACCTTGAGTGGCCACTAGACTAGAAAAGCAATATATAAGAATAAGTCCATTTACCATTCACTTTGATCGCTCAACAATCACAAACAATATCAGCTGGGAACTGTCCAATACAAACATGGTATTCTTTTTAATGGCAATTACAAGACCGTATTTCTTAAGAGAATAGTGTTCATACACTTCTCCGACCCTCTATTTTTTCTCCAGCAGGTCTGGACTTTTAAAAGAAATGTCCTACCCATGAGTAAACTACAGTAAGCCCTGGGCTAATACTGTCACCACAACTCGGCGTCAGTTCTTCAATTCACAGAGCTGAGCATTTGCTGTAAACCACAGATGGAGCTGCAAGAGGCGACGATCAGCTTTTAAGTCAAAGTAAAGATGTAACAGGAGAAGAAGGAAAAACAGGGATATTTGACTGCAAAGGTTGAACATTATGTAATATTTGACCTGTGTTTTTCCTGGTGCCACTTTAATAATTAGGGGCTCTGCAGAAATGAAAAAGTAGGACTAGAGTATTCTGCAATGCCTGTACATGGAGAAAGGGCAAAGGACACTGATGTTTGAGGCGTCTTAAAAGCTCTCTGGGGGAGGTTTGAACTCCGAGTTCACAGTAACCAGCATTTTGAAGCCACTAATTGGTTAAGCACAATCACACACCCACACCCACACCCACACACACACAATTTCCAACCTTGTTGCATTATGTATGTCTGATTACCAAAGAGAAATTCCACCAGCCCTGTGGATATGCAGCACCTAAGCTTTGTCTATCCAAAATATGGCTCTGGCATCCCATCAACCCACCCACACACACAGATTGATCCCTCTGTATCTTACAAAGCAAACCTATAACAGTAGTAGTGGTTAAGAGACAAAAATGGCCTTTTACCCTGGTTTTCTAGCAAAGCAGGACCAAATGCTGCATGACTCAGAAATCTGTCCATGCTACTGAATGATCAGATGAATGGAGATAAATGAGGAGCATCTTCAAAAACCACTTTTGACAATCTCCAGTCTCTGTTTCTCGGCAATCGATGCACAGGTGACACATAGGATGGCAATCACTGCATCTAAATGTCAGAGGCAATTACATACAACCCTGCAACCAAATCACCATCTCCAATTCCGTGATCCAAATGACGGTCAACGACTATTCCTAGCGCTGATGGGCCTTTTGCCATGAGGTCCGATAGCAATGAGAGAATAAAGGGAAAGTGGAGGACTCCTAAAGAGCGTTTGTGGCCAGTTGGGAAAAGGATGGTTGCCAATAGAGCTGGCTTGTGACCAACATGATGACGCCAACATGAAGCCACTTTTTCATATGCATGTGCTAGCTTAGCTTGACTGAGTTTGACTTGATAATTCTGCTCAGCATGGCTGGCATTTGCATTTATATTACAACAGGGCACTGATGACATGAATGTCTTGAGTCAATGAGGTTTATGAGTGCTCTCTTTCCCATGGCATTTAAAACCAGCCCCGTCTTTACCACTGTTGACCATTTCATAGTGCAATGGTTGTTGGTTGCCAGCTGCTAATCATCATGAATTTCCAGGCTGTTGTTCCGATTTTGCAAGGAATCTAATGCTTATACCTTGAAAAACTGAAATGAGATGATGTCTTGAATGCACTGAAAGATTAATCATTAGGAGCAGAGGAGACATATCTTATTGGGATTTTAGCTGTGATAAGAGAAGATGGGATTTTTAAGGACATGATGTTGGAAAGTTTGTTGGGAGAAAAAACTGTGGAGATGTTCAATTGATCAGGATAACTTGAAGTGGGATGACTAATGGAATGTATATCAAAGCATCAGAGCAATAGAGCCCTGAAGTTCAAGGCATTTAGAGGGTCTCTCCGAGTGACTTGCATCTCACTCAGATTAATAGCAAAGAAAAAGGGAGTGATAAGTGGCGTGCCACTGTAGGTTCAATCAGCTGAGTCTTTTTGGGATTTTGCAGGTGTGTGTGAGCCAAGAATGAGTAGATTCCGAGAAATGAGGACATTAATTCTGCGTGTTTGACATTTGAAGGAGAATTGCCATGAGTGTACCTTGATTATGTAAGTTACAGAGTGAGGCCATATGAGAGTGCTCCTCTCAGATGTTTTTGTTGTCAAGAAAATGGATGGACATCGTACTGCCTTATAAAATGGAGTCAAAAGATGTGGGCAAGTCAACTATAATGTGGAAGATTATAAAGTGGAGAAAGTGAAAAAAACACCTGCACTGCAAAGGGGATCATGATGAGATCAGCATAGTGTCACAGAAGAATTAATGAAGAGAAAGCACATGAGAGCAGAAAGGGATTGTCATATGCTGAAGCTGCTAAAAGAATGGAGAGAAACAATGAGAATGATGTGAGACAAGAAGCCAAGGAGGACAAGTCAGCCAGGAAGCATGCTGAGTTTTGGGACCAGATGATATTTTGAACTTTTAGGCAATGATAATTAAGTGTGCTTCTGTAATAGAAAGAAAATCAAGGAGAACTGACATAATTGAAGATGCAGAAAGGACATATCTGGGTCAAAATAGCTGCATTAGGTCATCTGGATATAGGTTGAAAACAAAACAGGAGTATATTTAATCTGAAGGTCATCCACAGCTCATAATATCCAGGTGTTTTAAGAGTTTCTGAATAAGATGAGCAGCAGTTGCTGAGAGGTATCTAGTCTCTCTCAGAAACCTGAGAAATAACCAGTTTAATTGAGAAGATGTTACTTTTTTACCAGTTGGTGTTGGTGATGCAAAAAAAATCATTGTTTGCCAACTGCCAATAAACCTATATAAAAAAGAAGTCGCTGAACAATCACCCTGTTTCACCTTAACCCACTTGGCCCAATTGACTGTAACATGAGGTAGTGTCAGGGAAATACCCACATCTAGAAGTATTTAGCATGAAACCAAAGCATGATGCTTAAAGACCATATTTTCATTGCCTAGATTGTTCACAGTTAATATCAGGATAACTCAGTAGCTTTTAAAACGATAATGCACACATTGCATCAAATGCTGTTGCTATTCTCATTGCACTGACAAGCTATCCATCCAAGATCTCAGAGAATAGAGACCAGGAAAACAAACAGGCATTTGTCAATAAATTCACTGGAAAGCTTTTCAACAACAGTGATACATTCCAAAAACCTGCCACTTACTAGTCATCCAGAGTACTCTGACTGTATTTCAGAGGATCAGGTAAAATGGGCACCTTTTTGTTGACCATTTCAGCTGTCACATCATTTAAGGACCTCTCTCTAAATCTTTGCTTGGTTGCTGGATGATGTTTAGCAATACTAAAATCAGGCTTCATTGGATTCCCATGGCTGATGTAAGTGAATCAGATCAACATATAATGAGCAACAGATGTTTTTTGAAACATCAATAAACTGCCACGGGAATCAATGAATTTTTCTGAGTTGTCCTACATAGGAAAGAAGATAGAGCAAAACCTGGATAATCAAATGAACAACATTGTGATTCAGACTAATCTGAGAGATAAATTAGTGTGGTTGGATGGTTTTTTTATTATTACTGAAAAGTTCAGCTTATAACCTACTAATTAAAAGTAGAGGAAAGCCATTTTATTTAGTCATTGTATTCTTACAATGAAATTTGTCCTCTGCATTATACCCATCCTATTGAATAGGAGCAGTGGGTAGCTGAAGTGCCTGGGGAGTAATTAAGGGTTTAGTATCTTGCTTAAAGACACTTCAACAGGCTTTCTGAAGGAGCTGGGGCTCAAACTAGTGACCTATCAATTACTCAATGACCTGCTCTACCTCTTGAGCCATGCTACTCGTAACAGTCTGCTTAGTTCTGACCTTCACAACAGTGAATATCTTACTGTAGCTGGTTAAACAGGTCAAAATCTAGAATTGTGGTCACAAATTTGTAAGAAACTTGCATCGTAGTTTTGCAGATTAACTCATAACACCTAAGATTTTCCCAGAGTACAATTTCACCACTATGAACAAATCAGAAGCGTGTAGTAACAGGCTGCACAGGTCCTATACTGGTTGAATTCCAACAAAAGAAAGGAGGGCAGAGTTTACATACCACTAAAGAGATTTAGAATATAGTGAAAATAGATTTGAATACTCTAATTTTTACCTATTAAATAGCTGATGACCGTTTTCTCTATGCCAGAAAGCACCAGCGAACACTGCCGGGGGCCTACAGTCAATCAGATAGCACAACTAAGACTGCAGCTAGCAGTTCATATCAATATCAACTGCTTGGCTTTTTTTATTCAGCCTTTAAAATTTAGTCTATAAATTGTAAAAAATCATTGCAAATATCCATCAAAGGTTCCAAGATCCCAAAGTGATGTCTTGAAATTGTTAATTAAGTCTGATCAGCAGCCAAATACAAGAAAGGCCAGAAGATTTTATAGCTCAAAAATCTATAACCAGCAAATTTTTGGTATGTGTACTTGATAAATTGTGCCAGTGATTAATCATATATTTTTTATAATAATTGACTACTCTACTATATCATTTCAACACTAGCAGAGGCTAATTTGTATCGGGATGTATGGAGGTCTTAGAAATGTTCTCCAATTAAAGCCAAAGTTTCTCTAATTGCTCATGGGAGCGTAGTGGCACAAACAATGGCTTTCAAGAGAGATCTAGGGCAAACATAATTTTCATTTGCTATTTTAATTTTTGAACACCACACAGGAAAATGGAAACAGATTGCCAAGAGAACTTGATGTTGTTTTAAGTCCACTCTTGTTACTTTCCAGTTGTTTTACATTATGCATACATACGTATTTAGTTCAAAGTAGGTCTCCATTAAAAGGAAGAAAAAGAAATAAAAATGTTCAAACTTCCTTAACACTTTAAGTCAAAAACAGCAAAGTACATCAGGGGAGCCTAGAGTATTTACATTTGTATAGAGCAATTTGTGTCACCATGGATTATAGTTTCTGTCTATGAACTGGAGAACTGCAACCGAAATAAGATGATTAGCCTCTTTGACTTGCAGAGAACAAGCCCAGACTGTATCTCTTAGGACAATAGGTACTTTCTATAACTGAAGGTAACAAAATGCCAACAGCAAACTGCACTTGCAGAGAGACCATTGCTGGATTTCAAAGGTAAGACAATTAACTGAGAATCACAAAAAGGTGAATTGGCTCAACTGGATAATAAGTAACTTCTTATCCAGTTGAACCGATTCAACTTTTTTGTGATTCCTTACCTGGATTACTGAGCATGCATCAAGAGAAGGAACTGAAACATTTAAAGACAAATTTTCAGGTTTTCAATTGTAGACACGAATTACCATAACTGTAATGATGACTGAGGTCAAATTTAATGTTTTTAAAAAATTCAGCCCCGAGCAAAATCCCAGTATAACTAAAGCTCATTAAGATTTTAAACCCGATTACTGTTTTCGAACATATGGTTGATCATTAAAATGCATTTACATGCAAACATGATCCACATGAACATGTGCCAACACAAGTGTGCACATGTTTTTATTTTCTATCAGTCCATTTTAAGTCTCAATTTGCAAAACCATCCAACTTGCTCCCTTAGTTCCACTTTCAGTATATCTTTATCACTCGGTTTCTCACAAACAAAGATAACATGTTACAGTCTGCTGGATGAAACAAAGTCTAAGACAGCCATTTGTGGAGCCTGTCATTCAATAACTTTTAGTGTGAGTCTACCAAAGGCCAGTGAAGAAGAAAAGACTGACAATAAGGTCAGGCTACCCCCAAAAACAAAGACACACATTAAAGAAATGCATGGATTAACACTGCAATCTGGTCATTACTGATGGAAACACAATAATATAAGCTATACTATAAATTATCTGTTAAAAGAATCCAAAAAATAATCCAGTGATCAGAGGGGTAGAAGGGTATGTGAGGTCTGGATGTTCTCAAGACTACACCCAAAGAGTAGAAAATTACTAGTAATCATGCATAGTTCAGCTCAATTATTAATTTTCACACAATTACATTAAATGAAAAACACAGAGAGACAGACAGAGAGAGAGAGAGAGAGAGAGAGAGAGACATATATGGCAATACTATATGCTCTTTGCGTGCTTTGTTTACACCCCCCATGCATATGTATGAAGGGTCGCCATTAAACAATGCATCGGTTACATATCACAGATCTAGCATCACAGTTAACCTCACTGAAAATAACAGCAGAGAGGCTTATGGGTTTGTTAATAGCAATAATTATTCCCTTATCAGTCCCACAAGGGGAAATATGCAACTCTCTGCATTTGACTCATTCTATTGGATAGGAGCAGTGGGCATCAACCATGAAGTGCCCAGGAAGCAATTAGGGATTCGCTGTCTTGTTTAAAGACACCTCAAAATGCTTTCTGCAGGACCGATGATTGAACCTACAACCTTCTGATTGCCAGATGACTTCTCTACCCACTGAGCTATGCTGCCCCACAATGACCACATAATGAATGCTCTGCTAGATAAAGGAAAAAAGGCCAGTGTCCATATTCTATGCATATGCCCATTTCAGCGTTCAGTCAACATTACATTAAAGCAACATCAGATAGATTTACTAACTCAATATAACAAGTGGCCTCATATTCTAATAAAGGACTATCTTATTCTGAGGAACTATTTCACTAATCCCACTCAAAGTCTGCTGTGCTGTGAAGGTTTTGAATCTAAGCCTACTTTATAGCAGCTGTCGAAATGGCCAATAATCTAGATGACCTTCAGGACTGACATGTAAGGGTTTTGGGGAGGCCCTTACTATATATCACAGTGACAGGGAGAAAATTGCTGTGATAAGGATATTCAACAAAAGGGTACCAGCAAGAGTGAAAGGGAAGGTTTACAAGATGGTAGTGAGACCAGCTTTGTTGTGTGATTTGAAGACAGTAGCACTGAAAAAAAGACAGGAGGCGGAGCTGGAGGTGGCAGAGGTGAAGATACTAAGACTTTCATTGGGACTGACAAAGAAGGACTGGATAGGGAATAAATATATTGGAGGGACAGCTCAGCTTGGACAGTTTGGAGACAAAGGAAGAGAGGTAAAATTGAGATGGTTTGGACATGTGCAGAGGAGAGATGCTGGGTATATTGGGAGAGGAATGCCAAATATAGAACTGCCGGGTAAGTGGAAAAGTATCAGACCACAGAGGAAGTTTATAATTTGGTGAGGGAGGGCATGCAGGTGGCTGGTATGACAGAGGAAGATTCAGGAGACAGGAAGACATGGAGATGGATGATCTGTGTGGTGACCCCTAACGGGAGAGCCAAAAGTAGTAGCTGGTGTGCTAGTAGTTAAGGATATTCAATAGATCAGACTCTCTACTGGACAGCAAAGCACCTGGACAAGAAAGATGTAGCCAATCCATCGACTATGACAAGATCTTCATCATCAGTATATCTAGCATTATTGTTGTGCCTTCTATACAGATGGTTTAAAAGTTGTTAAATGTCATGTCGTCTCGATATGGACCTTGTTTACATGCTTTGGGGGCCTATTTAGGGTGTACCATGCACACTGGATGAGTGTGGTTGTTCTGTGTACCGATATAGCTCATTCATTTATTACATTTCCTCCTTTTCAGGCTCCTATGCTAATAAAGATTTTTGGCTGGACCACCCCAGCTAGGCCAGCTCTATGCATGTGGATGACCAATGAGGTCACTGGTAAACATGGAAACAGCTGTGAATCAACACTATGGTTCAAAAGCTAACGAAAATAACACTGTGTCCTAACTGAATGTGATAAGAACTAGTCTCAGTAATCAAATTAGTTTTATTACTTTATTTACTATTGGAATAACCTAACTGGCCATGAGTGACACATCATGCCATTTTGAGCTGAACCTATGTTGGACAGAGGATGTCTGCTGCAACTCGATAGACATTCATGTCCAGTTAGGAGACAGTATAATATATTGCTGCTCATGGAACTTACAGAAATGACTCATTGCAAGAAAAAGTCTAAATTACAAACACCAGTGCTAATAGTGCTCATATGAAATAAGTTAATGTTGAGATTGGTTTAGCAGGAGTGGCCTTGAGACTTTGTACTCTCAGACTTGAGAGTACAAAATTTGGGGGAGATTTCGGGAAGGTTTTATCGAGCAACAATGTGAACTTCAAAATTGTGACTTCAGGCCTCAAAAACAAGAATAAATTTGGGACAGGATAGGGATCAGTAATACCAATCACTATCCTGTGATTGGTATTACAGAAAAATCACTGGACGAAGCTATAAATGTAGTGAACTAACACTGTGAACAGCCATTGACATAATCAGACATTCGGAGCAAGTGAAATGACAAAATACAGAAGGCACAGTCAAAATGGAGCATGCAGAGGAGGTGAAATAAATAAAAAAGTTGAGAGCAAGTTAAAAATGGCATGATATAAATGTGTAGTGCCAGAACCAAAACAATGAAGGAGTAAAGTACACCAGGTATGGGTGAAGCAATACCAAAAGAGACCAGTGTTCAGCAAAAGGAGAAAAAAATATATTAAATGCAGGAAAACTGATCATTTTGCGTCGGTCTATTATTCTAGAAGTGTGCAAGTAAGGTCTGAAACTAAAGGAAGATCTATTATTCCTGGGCTCAGTCACACAAAATGACCCTAATAGAGTGACAACAGATAATGAGCCACCACGGAGTGGAATAATTGCAGTCAATGAGAAACAAGTGCTGACGAAACTAGATTCAGGGGCAGACACCACCATTATGAATGAGGTCACATTTAATAGCTTAAAAAAAAGCCAATGATGAGACCAGTGAAAGTCTGACTGCAATAACAAGATATGGGCAAACGGTAAACCCGTTACATGACTTTATTTAAGGTCACTGTTGGGTGTGATGTTTAGAAGGGTAGAATAATCATTTTCACCCCAAAGGGTTCTTGCCAATCCACCCAAAACCCTAGATACTAGAATGAGCTTGTTATTGTTTACTTTTATGCAAGTGCATAGTTCAAGCTTCTATACCAGAAAAATTCTGGAGAAGTGATATGAAGTTTGTGTTGTAATTGGTTTATCAGGAAAGGGCTAATACACCACACCCATTTTTAATACAAATTTGGCATATTGCCTTGTCCAATTTTGCTAGCTGTCCCTTGTCATCAAACTCATAGCCAGAATGTGACCAAATAGGGGCACATATGGATGGCATCACTCAGGAGGTTGGGCAGTCATCTAGTGATCACAGATTATAAATGAAAAACTGAATACAAATAAAAATGGTGGCAGTGGTGGTAATGAACTCAACCCTGCGGTAGGAATCACATCCAGTTATCATCACAGCCCTACTCAGGGACTTAGAAACAGGTCATACACTAACCATGCAGTCACTTCTTAACACTGCCTGAAACCAAAAAAAACATTTTTTTATGTCCAGCCAGTCTCTACGTCTCTGCCACATTTGATATGAATCACAATAAAAACACTGCCAACAACCAGTGTAAAATCAATGGCACTGCAGCATGCTTTGTCCCAGCTCCAGCCCCCTTCCCTGCTTGATAAGAGCCCATTCCTTAGCTAGTCTCAATTTCTAGCACTCTTCCTCTTTCCTTCATTCTAGTTTCATTTTTTCTCATTCTCTCCCTCGCCTTTCCCCTTTTCAGTTATGATGGTCAGCAATGATGGGTAGGATGGTGAACGAAATAAAAAGATAAATTAAATTGGCCCACACTATGTCCTCTCGGCGTGTGTTTATTTGAACACATG
Organism: Regalecus glesne; assembly: GCA_900302585.1. Classification (NCBI taxonomy): domain Eukaryota; kingdom Metazoa; phylum Chordata; class Actinopteri; order Lampriformes; family Regalecidae; genus Regalecus; species Regalecus glesne. The sequence goes on from OMLC01081439.1 coordinate 10,211, forward strand.
GCAAGTGCTTGCCTGAATGTCTGTTAGAGTGCAGCTTTAGTGCATGTGTGAATTTGATTCTGTGTGTGTGCTGTATGTGCAAGTGTGTGTGTATATGTGTATGTGTGTGTATGTGTGTGTGTGTTCATATCTGTGTGTGCATGTGTACATGCATGTCAGAGGCCAATGGCTATGCATTTAAAGCACATCTACCTCTAGGCAGGGCTTAGCAACTGAGCTTTGATCACAATACTCTTCCCTGAAGCACATGGGAGTCAGGCAACTCTGAGGGACCATCTGTCAGTAAAGTCTTCCCACTACTTAGCTTTCCATCATTTTTATATTTTCTGCCACTCCTAATAGCTGCTTTGATATCAGAGAAACTAGGCTACTAGGCTAGTGTTGCATAAGCATTTAAGTAAAAGCGGTCCAACTTTGCTGCTGCAGTAGGCAACCTCTTTGACTAGATATATTGTTACCTTAAAGCCTGGGAGATCTACAAACACAGCTTCAAGGGGTGATATGGCACAAGAGTTAATTTGACACGCAAAGAGGTTTAGCACACAACCGCTGAATTTGTAACCATAACCCTAACCCAATTGACATCATGTCGTGAATCTGTTGTCTCCAACCTGAAGCATCAGTGTCTAATCTTATTTCTATTTATTTTTTTTACAAAGTAGAAAGAGAATTATCCAAAGTACATTGGCCTAGTCCGGGATAGTCCCATGGTTTTTCACCATTACAACAACCATTTCCCAATTAAATAATATATTTAATATTGATTACAATTCTTGCATGGATTCTGGCATGGATTTAAGGCTTTAGACAGACAAAAATAAATAAAAAATAAATGCATTAGAGGCACACAATATGGTATATGTAATGTGAAAATGTTCACTATGTGGACAATTCCATCGATATCTCTGTTGTTTAAATAGAACCATCTCACCCAATAGCCCGTATTTAATTATATTACTTGTAGAAATAGATGTGATGTATTATACAAAGTCCTCCCACAGTCATCTTAATGAAAGAAAATTGTCTAAAATTTTGTTATTCTGTGCTAACAACTTCAGGGAACACCTCAAAAAAGCATGATCCTTCTCAGTTAGATAAAAGTAGAATGCCGACAAAATACTCAAGCAGCATTTCATGAAGGTTAAGGAAATGTTGACATTTTGTAATTTTTACAAATCATGACACTACTCCACAAGGGTCAAATACCCCATTGACTTTTATGAATTGAGTGAATAATTAAAATAAGTAAAAAATAAAATGATGGGAGTGCTTAAATGGAGGGACAGAGTGAATATATGAATTTGACACATCATTAAACAGGTTTAGTCCAATCTAGCATGTTAGGGCTAAAATCTAGCTTGGCATGCATTGGATAAAAGGAAGAGGGACACCCTGGAAAGGTCATGGGTCCATCAGCGAGCCAACGTTTTTGAAATACGGGAGGAAACCAGAGAATACAGACGATGCCAATGAGAGCATGCAAGTACATGCAAAAAAACAGGTCCACACACACACAGAGGCTCAAGGTGAACCCAGCAGGGGGCAGACACATAGCTGTGGGAGGGTCTAGTTGGGGCTGGGCCCACCCATTTGACACTGAGGCCCACCCAAACACAAGGAAAGACACTTTATTTGGTCATTTTATTCTTGAAATGAAATATGTCCTCTGCATTTAACAAATCCTACTATATAGTGGTAGGCAGCTGCACTGCCCAGGGAGCAGTTAGGGGGCTCAGTGTCTTGCTCAAGGACACTTCAACATATTTTCTGAAGGAGCCTGGGATCAAACCAGCGACCTTCCAATTACCAGACAACTTGCTCTGCCTCCTGACTCATGCAACCATTTTACTGGATCATCCAGGGAATAGCAGTCAATGAATACTGTTTAAATTATCTGAATATGTGACCAATACAAATTTAAAAAATCTTGTTTCTTGATCAGTCAGATATTTTTGGTGTGGATTTCACAAATGCCAGATTTCAACAAGTGTATAGTCTGCATCATTGCAGTGGAACAGAGAACTATTGATGCAGTGAGCTATAAAAAGTCATGGAGAAAACAAACCAATTCTCCTAAGCTTCTTACAAAAAGCTGTCATGACAAAGAGCTGAGGGAAGAGACACCTACTCCTGCCCCAGTTTCTCAACAAGTGCCAAGCAACAACACATACTTGGCTGCTAATTCAAGCCTTTCCCCATCCGCAACAGTATATGACTCGGTGCTTGACTCTGATGACAACATCCACCCCTCCATGGCAAAGCACAGGTGTCTGCAGCCAGGCAGAGCAGCAATTTAAATAATTTAAATTCCAACATAAAACTCATTTTACAAGTGTTTATTTGTTCCAGGCTCAGGCTGACCCAACCCTGAGGACATACAAGTCCCATCAGACTTTTCCACTATAGATGAACCTGCGATCCAGCCCAAACACAGTTCATTACCTGTAACCACTAAAGCAGGCAAAGCTAGGAGTTTTTTTGCCTAGTGGTGGGCAAAAAAACTTTTAGCTTTTAGCTAATGAAGTGTAGGTAGCCTTATAAATAACTTTAATTTCTATAGCACCTTTCAAAAGACCCAAGGACTAGGCTTTCTTCAACTGGAACTATTTTCCTCACTTCAGTGACATTTTTCAAATAAACCAGTGCTTTATTCATGTACCTATACACAATGTATGTCAGACATCTGAATCAGGCACTGATGAAAAAAAAAACTCAAGTAGGAACTGGCTAAAGTGAATCAAAAATATTATCCCTGAAGCAACAAACCAAAGCTGTATTTTTACCCTACTCTGATTGAAGGAATAGGACTCTTGTGAAATGGGAAAATTCTACCACGTGACTAAATTCTATAGCCATTAAGGAGCTTTGTTAGGCAAGTAAGATATTGCATTTGTAATAGCTCGTAAGCTTCGCATTTTTGTTAATTTTCCAACTTCTTGTCTAGTGAGAAACCTAAACTCGCTCCAATTCCTAAACAGGGTAACGTATATTTCAAATCTATTCGATTAATTTGCTGGCAAACTTGTCAGTTTGCCTCTATGGAAACAGCAGAAAAAAACAAGTGCTGCTAAGCACTACAGAGCATTTTGCATCATTTGAATTCAGGCTTTTAACCATGCAGTGTTTATTGTGCTTAGATGGATGCTGAATTTGATAACACTTATTTGCTTCTGTTCTTCCTTCATTTATTGCTTTACTCATTTATTGTGTAGAATGTTGCAATGTTGTTATTTATAGGTCAAACCTTAAGAAAACCTCTAACAACGACTGTCCTTTCTTGTGTAAATGCATCTGTTAAGCCAATATCTCCTTTTATAGCCTTACACTTGACACCTGTACCACTATTAAAAGTTAATACATTAGCCACATTTAATTCCCAAGCATATCCCTTTGCTCATGATGGCTTCCTTGATGGGAGTGACCCATAAGAGCAGGTAGGCAATGTCATCATGATGACTGACAGCTGTACAAGGTTTTTACCATTCCAATTAATGTTACTCCTTGAGCCAATCAGAAGCTGGGCAGAAAGAATGAGTAACGTTTTGTGGAGATGATAATTTTAATGCAGCCTGTAATTAATCACTACACTGCCTCACAACAAAAAGGAAGTGATCTGTACTGTGTCCAAAGCATGGGATTACCACAATTCAGCCATTACAGTGCAGGTAATCTTCCACCCAAACAAGACTTGCAGCAGACACTTGTGCTGCTTCAATTGCTCTGTGGGTTTGTTGTCGGTGTGAATAGTCATCTGCAACTACATGAATCAAGGCTTGCAAATGGAATGAAATAATGAAAACAAGTTTAGCCAATTATGACATTCCTGTAGTTGTCAGCAAGGAAAGGTGTTGAGTCAGAAAATGGCATTTTTCACAGGTCAAAAAAAGTGTGTCACACAGTGGACCATGGCCTTTGATATGTATGCAATTATCTCCTCTTCAGGGCCTGTTTTATGACAGCCACACAGACAATCACTGACTGTTTGGAAACATGTGGCCCAATGGCCTGGATATATAGAGCAGCCAGCCTTCTCTGACTGCCATCCTTCTAACATGTAAACTTTCAGAACCACCTAGGACCAATCTACTGTCTCAACAAAATCCATGTGACCAGAATAGTAGCAGTCTCTAAGCTAACTTTGTTGTGCTTTCATGGAATGTGAATACCAAGATTTTAAATTAGATCAACAGTAAAATAGAAAATCAATCCGTGATTTTTTTTCCTTGTTGGGCAGACAGACACTGAACATTAAGTAGTGAGCATCAAAATCTAATTTGAAACAAGTCTTTCACATAATTTGGCAGTTGGTACATTTTAGATGCAATAGGATAAATATCCCACAACTGCAACAAATCTGCTGTGTTCACAACCTATATTTTGCGTCAACCATTCAACGCAATAATTCTGCACACCCTGCTGTGACTCAGAGTATACATTTGCTCCACCTAAAAAAAAAATCACTGAGATCTGCTTCTGAATAGCCAATGAGACACTCTGGTAGTAGTTTTATATGATAATTTCGTTTTTGAGGTATGTAATAACAAACCTTATAAAACTTACGTTTTTGACTAGACTGGACCAAACCCCCAAGATGATACACCAAATTCAAACTGACATGTTTGTTAATCAATGATTGATTAATTTAAAATCATAAACAAAGCTGTTAATTTGTGTTTTGTGTGTGCTAGGCTAATATGTAAAATTAAGAAAGTATTTTTCAAAGGTTTTCCTTCCAATGTCTGTGTGTACAGAAAGTAAAAATTAAAAGTTGAATTCATTCATTACTTTAAACTCTATTTTTCACTTGACGTCATCACACATACCTGTCTCCACAGAGGTCCCTGCAAAGAAATCCTCAACTTCCCCTGTCTGACTGGGGCTCATCTGTTTGTTAAAAATGCATTAGACAGACATCGTTTGGACTGGCTAACATGAGCATAAAATGTTTTTTGCATTCGTTGAATTTGTAGTTCAACCTTGACATAGGCAAATGCAAATATGCAGCTCGGCTCAAGAGGTAGGGCAGTCTTTAGTAATTGGAAGATTGGTGGTTCGATCCCCAGTTCCTTCAGAAAGCAAGACGAAATGTCCTTGAGTAAGATACTGAACTTCAAACTGCTTAGGACAAAAGATAAGAATAAACTCGGTGGCTAAATCTGTCATATTTACATCCGATTCCAAATGTTCATTAATATTCACTGTCCCTATAAAAATGAGAATTATTCATTATTCATACGTAGTGTAGAAAAAATTGTCAAACTTACATATTTACTTTACCCGTCCTCAGTCGAAGTTGATTACTTTTTTTAAAAATACCATCCATCGTCAACCACTCATTTAAAGTAGCCTACCTCCTATGAGGTGGCAGTTCCAACAGGGGACCCCAAACTATTGAGAAAATTAGCGTAAACTTATCTAAGCCCTTTCATCTAACTGGTAAAAACCTTAGTAATTATCAAACCTGCAGCAGGAGTCTAGTATTGAGACCCCGAAGTGAACAAAAACATCTTGTTCTTTAGCTAGCTCGTTTAGCTACTTCACAGCACATAGCATGTTAGTTAGCATGACGAAGCACCTGCGTTTCTGTGTCTTCTTCTCTGTTTTCATCATTACTCGCAGACTGCTGAAATAAATCTGTTATTTTAACATAATTTTAACTTTATCCTTTTCCCCTTTCTATCAATTTATCGCCTAAAGCGAGTAGTCTGATAACAGATGCTCCCTACTATGCTCTACACCAGCCGTGTCACTGCAGCTAGAAGGGCCCATTAAGCATGTAATGCCAGAGTTCTTGTTCCATTTCTTCTTCGTCTTCTTCCTCCTGTTCTTCTTCTTGCATTGTGATGCAATTAAATGTTCTTCAAAGGCACAACTCTTCTTCGTCGTCTCCTTTGTTTTCTTTAATAGTGGTGGTGCGGTTGCTCAGTGGTAGAGGGTAAGCTTCGGGAATAGACAAGCCAGAGGCTGCGGGTTCGAACCCACCGCGAGTCCTCAGGAATGTCCACTGGCCTTCATCCCCCAAGTTCCAACTAAGTCAGTGTCCAGCCCCACAACGTGGGGGCCAATTGTGACACGTCTAACAGACCTCTCTCTATCCCCTCTTCTTCCTCCCCCTCTTCTTCTTTCTTCTTCTTTGGTTCTCAGGGGTCACCACAGCGCATCTTGCCGCTACCATTGGTACCCCATAAGGGCTAAGCCAATCCTGTATGGAGTCTGGAGTGATCCGGAGTGGTCTTGTCAATCTGCATAATGATTTGGCAAAACTTTAGGCTGGATGCCCTTCCTGACACCAACACTAACCTTATGGTTGGGAGCACAGATAAAATGCTGGATGTCATCCCAGTGTTCTTGGATTTATGCCCCTGCCTGTCGCTATCCCATACCTTATTATTTTATGTCTCTTTTTAATTCAGGAAAATAAAGAAATCAGGTCTCAGACAGGAGCCAGAGTTATGACGATTTATGCTGCTGTAAAATTATACCTTAGTGCGAATCAATAGCTGTCAAACCCTAACGCCAACTTAACCACCATGCGTGGAACCACTAAGTAGCCCACGTCAATGGGTGGCACCTATCGACCCAGATCATGGACCCGATTTGCTCACAATCCATACATCACTACACTCCACGTTTATTGCACATTAATGGATGGAATACATAGCTGCACATGGATACCACTGCTAAACAGAATATTGTGTTGGTCTGTCCAGATCTGGTTACGCAGTACAACAGTCCTGCACAAAGGAGAGTAGGAGAGAGAGAAACCATCTCTCCATTCCATGTGCTGAGAGGTATGAGGTACAGTTAAAGCACCTCAAATAGTCACTATTACAAAACACTCAGAGAGAGTAAAGATATCCACAAATAGAACCAGAAAGAGGAGTGGTGTTAACAAATGTATAGCCTTTTTTTACTCAAACATAGCTTAACCATGTCATGTGATATGCTGCTTAAGTATAAATCAACAACACTGGGCCCTGGATAAGTGTTGAAAATGGATAGATGGATGGATAAAAAGAAATTTTCAGATGAGCATTTAGTATAAGAGTAGCACTATTACAGACCCTACCACTAATTATCCCTGTAACCAATTGGCCATAATTTCAAACACTTCACATATAAGGTTCAGCCAGATACTAGCTTTTGACGTAGTCTTGTTTAATTAACTATAACACTTGCGCTACAATACAAATGCTTTCATTTTACACAGATTATTTTTCAGTTTCTCATAACTTCTTAAATATGCATGGTAATAAAAAAAAACTATACACACAAAATAGTGACCAGTAAAGCTCTGTCTAAATCTGAAAAGAAAAAAAAATTCCTTCAATCTTCTATTCTAGTAAGACTTCATGCGCTTCTAGCTTGAAAAGGTAATAAAACACATACTGGTCCAGCAGGACAACACTAAAATAAATGAAAAACCCTGCTGATAAATTAATAATAGATAGTAAAAAGGATCTATTTTTCAAAGTAATCAAACACTTTTGAACTTTAAAACAGCATGATGCAATAACCTACAAATGTCATATGCAATTATAAAAATTTCCAAAACTCAAATATATATGTTCTGAACATCTTGAACTAGATTTACCAGCAGACAAGGAAAATTAAAGCAAAAACTTCATGTGCAGCCAAATCAAGTGGAAAAAGTAAACAAAATAACCCTGTGTTATTCATCAGAAACAGGGGGGAATAGGCAAAGTATTGCCATCCACTTATTAGGGTCAAATGACAGAAAAACAGAATTAAAACAGCACAGCATTTTTTTCAGGACCCTGTCTGATAGTCAAGGCTGTCAACAGGTGATCATTTTATTTGTGTCTTGTTTTCGTGTCGTGATTCATCAAAAGTCATTCAAGGCCATAGAAAAGACAATGGTGTAATGAAGTCTTTGTCTAGGGATGTCTGAGAGCAGAAAAATAACTAAGTACTTTGATTTAGTATGGGTACACAGTCAGTCGTGGTGGAAGTCTGCCACTGTTGTTGATGATTTCTCTCCCCACATTAATCCTCCATCTTTATGTCCCTCTCTATCTTTTTCTGTCTATCTCTCTCGGCATTCAAAAGTCATTGTGTATTGCTACATTATCATGTGAGATAATAGCAGAATTGGGGCAGCAGCATTATAACAGTCAAGTTAAATAAGCTGGCTCTGAGAAACAAAGACATGGGGCTGTAGGCCAGAGAACAAACAAGCTAAATATACTGCATTGTATCTCAAGTTTCAAATCCCCCTTTGCTGATCACAAGTCACATCTGGCTTTCTTTCATTTATCCACATAATTGCGTTTTTTAATTGAATTGTTGAATCTGTATCTGCATATACAAATTTGTTTACAAAGTTTTGAGACAATTTGAGCAGTGAGCCCGAGTTCCACCAGAGTTCGGGGTACATCACATGTGCAGTGAGAGTCCTAAAGGTGAGTGCAAATGGACTTGAGTGAGTCGAATTGTGCATGAAATACTGCAAAAACTTTGATTTGATTTAGGTGATTTAGTTATTCATCACATGACCAAAAGGAGGCCTTGAAACTCAGGGTTGGTAGTAATGGAGCTTTAAAGTTCAAGCAAAAGGATTAAACTGAATTGGGCCCTAAATCAAATATGAGGGGTAGAGGTTAACGCAGTCAATGAGGAAACTCAGTAATCTTTTAAACTCCATGAATATGGGATTTAAGAATAGTATACATATTCATATAGAACATGAATATGTATACAGAGGTCATTTTATGTGTCATGATAAGTCCCCACATTATGGGGGTGGACAATGACTTCGATGGAGCTTGGGGAAATAAGACCCAATGCCCTACCTGATACCTTGCAGTGGGTTCAAACTCACAACATCTGGCTTGTCAGTTCCCAAAGTGCATGCGAATTTGGCCCTTCATTCATTAATATATATGGATTCCCTTATCAGTCCCGCAAGGGGAAATTTGGATTTCTCTGCATTTTAACCCATCCTACTGTATAGGAGCAGTGAGCTGCCACCATATGGCACTTGGGGAGCAGATAAGGGTTCAGTGTCTTGCTCAAGGACACCTCAACATGCTATATGCAAGACCGAGGATCGAACCTGTAATCTTCCGATTGCCAGACGACTGCTCTACCCACTGAGCTATGCTGCCATGACAATGATATCATGACATTATTTGACCTGAATGTCTAATGACCCTAGCCTTAATGGACATGATGCCTCAATACAAACAGTCATGAAGGAGAAATTTTTTTTGTCTAAAACCAGCAACATGCCGGATTAAAGTAAATCTGATGGGAACTCATACAACTTCCTGAAAGGCCGGTCCTTTTGTTTCCTTACCATCAGCATTGTCATGTCAACCATTTATCCAAAATTGGGTCACAGGGGAACTGGAGCCCATCTCAGTGCTAATTGGGTGAAAGGCAGGTTAACACCCTGCATTGGTCACGAGTCCATCATAGGGAAGAGGAGTTAGGGGAACAGGGTCTTGCTCAAGGACACTTTGCATGCTTTTCTGAAGGTGCCGGAATCAAACCTGCAACCGTCTGATCCCCAGATGACCACCGTACCCACTGAGCTATGCTGCCCCCTTACCCACTCTACATAATTTCAACTTCATTTATTCTCACCATATCTTGCCTTCATAGTCCCGCTCCGTTACTGCTCCACTGCCAAAAAAAAATCTCTTCACAAAACCATACCCATACTCAAACCATGAAGCGTTGCCTCAACACTTAACAGAAACAAAGGGATACTGGATGACTGGTTCCTCTACCCCCCACCCCCTCTCTCTCTGTTTCTGAATTGTGTGGCTGACACTTGAGAAATTAAGAGAGGATTTATCCTCCTCAGCATTGCCATGGCTTACGGCAAACAGCAGATCAAATGTGTGTGGGGAGCTCTGACAACAGAACTGAAGACGCCAGCCACAGAAGTGCTGGTTTTATAATCCTGGGCTTGAACAAGGATGGTTAAAATAGTTATCCTTTACTTCTTCAGTTTTGGTGGGTTTGGCAACATCTGGTGGTGTCAGAGGTTTGTTGTCATAGTGTAAATCCCTCATTTCTATTAGAAATTGACATGATCAATAACACAGGGGTAGCATGGCTCATTGGGTGGAGCGGTTGTCTGGTGATCGTAAGGTTGCAGGTTCAATCCCTGCACCTACAGAGAAGTGTGTTGAAGTGTCCTTGAGCAAGACATTGTTCCCCTTTGATGGAGTGGTGACCTATCCAGGGTGATTCTCCATCTTTCGCCCACTGAGCGCTGAGATAGGCTCCAGTTGATGCCATGGATGGATGGATGGATAGATGGATAGATGGATGGATGATCATAAACATGCAGAACATGTTCACATGAAGAGGACAACCTTTCCGTCTGTAGATTTTGGCATGACACCAACATGGTGGGCTAAGCTAAGGGGCTAGCAAGAAGCTAATCCAGTGGTAACATGCATATTCTGGAGGAGGACCGATCAGCAATGTCCTCCGACACAGTAATACAAGGCAACATATCAAACCATATTCACCATTTAACTAGACCTGCACCAACAAAAAGCTGCATAGAGAGGAGAAATCATCCGATCCATCAAACACAGCTAAATATGACAGATTATATCTTTCAGAAGAAGAAAACGAAACGAAAAGCGAGACACGATGCGAGGATGATGAAAGGAAAGAGCAGAGGAGTAAAGTTCCGAGGAGACGAGCAGAAGATAAAATCCAATCAACTGTTGGACTAGATGGAGGAGTCAAATTCCTCTGAGGGCTAAGTTGGCTGATGCTATGAAACCTACAGAGTTTTAACATCAAACAGAGAGGTGGCGCACGTGGGCCGTAATTATATCTGAGCTATAAGAGGTGGGGATCTCTAAAGGCAGGCTCCCACATCCTCTCTGAAAGATGGGGAGGTGGTGGAAAATTTACGAGTAGGGAACAAGACACAGATGCACAACACGCAAAGCAAATCCCATAACATGAGACCCACTCACTTTCAATCAGCTTTAAACTGATTTTTTTGTCGACTTACGTCACCGCATAAGACAAGACTGAACCCTGCCAGAAGTGCTGTCAACCAATTCCAGTGAAGAGTGTGGGAGGAAACACTGGCTTTGGTTTCTTTTCCGTGGGAGAGCGTGCTGCTGAAGGAACATCCGACTAAGTCCCTCTCCCTCACAGCAAGAAGGTCCCGGGTTCGAATCCCGACCCAGGTCCTTTCTGTGTGGAGTTTACATGTTCTCGCTGTGGCCGTGTAGGTTTCCTCCGGGTGCTCCGGTTTCCTCCCACCATCATAAAGACATGCATGCTAGGTTTAATACTCCTTCCTGTGCCCATGAGCAAGGCAGTAGGAAAAAGAACTGGAGTTTGTCCCTTTGATTTCCATCTGCTCACTGCTCCTATACAATAGCATGGGTTAAATGCAGAAGACACATATCATTGTAAGCTACAATGACAAGCTAAAGTGACTTTCTTTCTTTCTTCTTCCTCCCGTTTCCCCAAAGCTCAGTGCACGGCGCTGCCAAGACACTCAACTCTCTGGACATCAATCCTCCTTACGAACAGAGAGAAACTTCTCAAATTACCAGCCAGTTGTTGTTCGAGAAAGACTTGACAATGTATGAGAGAATAATACCCGCCCACTGAGCCAACACGTCTTTAGCCAGCAGTGTTTTCACAGCAGCCAATCAAACTCAGCCCCGCCGAGAGAACACCTCTTTTCATTTATTTCCCATTTCAGAAACTCTGCTGGATTGAAAATGTCACTGTGTAAGATGAGGATTGTCAAAAAAGTACGTCTGAGCTTCTCGCACTGCAAACGAGGAGGCGTTCATTCATCCAGGCTTTGAGAGCTGAGAAATAAACAATCACCATACGGGGTGAGGAAGAGTGCCAGCCTGTCCCAAACTGAACCCTCCTCCAAGAAGGATCATGTGGATTTATTAGCTGGAGGATACGCACAGACGAGCCTTCGCTGACTCCGCAGCGCAGAGGAGAGACAAAAGGCCAGCTGAAGCTTCCATGTAAGAATCACACAGAACATCTCCCCTTGTAGCGACTCATAAAAGCAAGTGTTCGATTCATCTACATCGACAAAGATGAAATAGTTTGTGTCAAACGCGGGCGAGGGGGAAAGCGACAAAAGTGGAACAAAAGAACACAGGGCACATGCGGACATAATGCTGCCGCAGATGGACTCTCATAGGTAGAGGGACAGCTGGTGCTATGAACAGGATAGGCATTTTGCACAGCCCCGTGCAGGAATGGACATGATGCTGACTGTAAAATCACAAGAGAGAATTCCTTTGTTGCCAGCACTACTGCTGCTGCTGCTGCCTACCCCCAAAAGAAGATGAGAGGAAGGAGGCCTCCTTACAGAATCCTCACCGGGGTTGTTACGAAACAGGGAATAGGACCCAACACACAATTGCACGCATCAACTCTGTTGACAAATCTTTCAAACTGAGGAGGCGTGGAGGCATCCCTTCTAACCTTGTGTGTGTCCGTGTGCTGGGTACCGTGTGGCTGTGTGGGTGACTGTAGCAGAAAGCATGGTCAGAATAGAGATGCGATGGTAGGGTGAACTGGATGGAGGGGAGGCGTCGCGCTGAGGGGTTGGACCGATGGGGGATGGGATGAGGGAAGACGATGGAGGGGGAAGGGGGAGATAAAATGGCCTGGGTACTTGCATTATGGTCAGGATGCTGGTGAGAGCTGCCAACAGTGCTTCAGAAGCATCACACATGTCCGGCTAACATTGACTGCAAGCACCTTTCATCTCAGACTCTAAGGCAACACAACAGAGGCTGAAGTAGGCTCTTCCTCAGTAGATGTGTCAGCAACACAAAAGGTTGTACTGCAGAAAAAAGGGTCGATTAGTCAATAGACAAAAGAACTATTAATAATTTTGGTCATCAGCTAATCAATTGCTCACGACAGGTGCACACTAAGATTTGTTTGCCTCTCTCCAATTCATGTCATAAAATCAATATTTTCTCTAGGGATATTAAGACCAGATGCCCTTCCTGAGCCCCCCATGGTGAGTTCAAACCCGCAGCCTCTTACGCATCAGTTCCCAATTTGCACCCTCTACCACTCAGCTATCGCAGTCTCCCACTCCCCCAAACGTGATGAATGTGCATTTGTCATTGATTTAGAGATTTGTAAGACTGAATATAAAGAAATTAATGGAAAAACTATCGATCAATTCTGTAAATAGCTTTTAGCCACAGCCCTGGCTGACTGCTCTCATTCTGTTGAGGATTTCAGGCCACCAAAGAGTTCAATAATCGGATATCCAGGAGCCAGACTCTCTGTGGGGGCGTCGACCGCCTCGCATCACAGAGGGGCAAATTCAACAAGGTCTCTGAAAATCTACATCGAGTACTGGTGAAAAAATTCATTGTCATGGGAGAACTGGTGCTGTGTCCTTGCTCAACAACAGATGTGTTATTAAGGCTCAAGGGGTATAGCGGGTTGTCGAGTAAATCGGAAGGTTGCTGGTTCAACCTTCTGATTTCTCCTCCAGAGACGCTTCAATGTGTCCTGGAGAAAGACGCTGAACCCCTAACTGCTCCCGGTGAGCAGGTCAGGGCCTTACATGGCAGCCTCCGCCATCTCAGTGGGTGAAAGTCTGTGTGAATGAGTAAATGTGAGACATTCATTGTAAAGCACTTCAAGTGGTCATTAAACCAGTTAAACATGTTCAGGGCATCTCTGCATCATGCAGTTGGGTGATTGAATCCTGGCTGTGCCTTTTCCAACCACGGCCGGGGGTCCATAGTCAGTGGGTCATAATTAGCCAAGCCTCACATGGGTATAAGGGTTAGGTTGGATAAAAAATTCTAGGTTCGCTAGTGTCCCCCACTGGGTCGTCCAGGCCTTTTGGTTAAGTGAAGGGGAAAGTACTCTGCTTCATTCTCCTCTGACGGCCAAGTACTGTGCTTTCCCCATCAGAACATGATGTGTTAAATAGCAAGGGTTAGTCGTCATGTGACTCGGAGGACTCACATGCTACGGCGTCCTCCTTCCTGCCAAAATTCTAGAGGGGCATCAAAGCAACAGATCCAGCCATGGGCAACTCGGGGAATTTGGATGGGGAAAAAAGGGGCTAAAATTTATCTTAAAAATGTTTTAAAATAATTTAAAAATCTGGCCAACACAAGTCCATGCTGTTACTCCTGGGAGCTACTTGGTGATCACCTAGTACTGCCCATAGACCGGCTCTACTACAGCATGCTTGGGGGATAGTGCCTTGCTAAAGAGCACTGTAGTAGGTGCAACAGAACCATCACCCTTCCAGTCACCAGATTTCTCCAGTGACCGGGCCAATGATAAAACTTCCCACTCATGCATCCAGAAGCAGAATCGATGAGCAGCACAAGTAAACCACTCCACAGTCATCATTTGATGTAGCTGTGTTGTCTCTGCACAGGCTTTCCTCTTCAAGCCAGCCAAAACCTCAACATGCTCCCCCTCGCTGTGGCACGTGCTGCACACCTTCACACTTCACTGCCTCGCACTTTCTCACTCTGTCTTCTCCCTCGCCCAGACAACCAAAGACACTTAAACTACAAAGATACAACCTCCAAGAATCCCCTTCATGGCAGTGCATCAGCTAAATGAAACCAGGCCGGGGAGCTGTGCGACAAATACTTTTTATATCGTACATGGTGAGGAGTCAGATGATCGCTAGCTTCGCCTTGTTTCGACTAATGAAGGAATGAGAGGCTGCCAGCCAGCCACATTCAGCAGTCCATGGCTTAATGAGTCTTATACATCTGCCCGCATGTGCAAGCAGCCTGTCATGCTGAGGAAAGAAGAGGACAGAAGGAGGAGGCTCGTCTCTGATGGCACGACACCTTCATGCCAAACTGACGTTATCGTCAAAGAGGGTTGACAGCGGTCTCGGCCTGAGAAGCCCTTGAGAGGAGATATTTTCCCGAAAAGCCCAAATGTGCTGGCAGATGATCTGGCCAATGCAAGCACATCTTTAGACATTATAAGCTAAATGAAATGTGACCTATAACACCCTAAAGCATTCATGAAAGAATTAAGGCAATAAAATAGAACAACACACCAGTGTGTGTGTGTGGGGGGGGGTGTAACAGTGTTATATGAATGTTTTAAGTAGAAAGATGCTCCAAATGACCCGTTTTCCTCAGTAGGCCTCAGAAGACATTCTGGTGGTCTCAGTAACAGGGCAATGATTGCAGGCATGTCCAATAACTGTGGCCTGCGGACACTGACACACACCTCCCAAAAGAAGAACAAGAAGAAGCTCTATTTATTTATCATTGTACATACAAAATTTAAAAAAAACTGTTTTCTGCTGTTAATCCATCCTATTGTACAGGTGCAGTGAGCAGCTGCAGTCCCCAGGGACCAACTTCACTTCTTTTTCCTAGTGCCTTGCTCATGGGCAAAGGCAGGCGTATTAACCGTAACAGGCGTATCTTTTAGATGGTGGGAGGAAACCGAAGCACCCACAGGAAACCAACGCAGACACAGAGAAAACATAAAACTCCACACGGAAAGGACCTGGGACGGGATTTGAACCCGCGACCTTCTTGCTGTGAGGTGACCATGTTAGCCGCTGTGACGCCCAGTGGCAGAGCAAAGTACAGTGGCATGCCTGTCACAACTCAAGAATGACTTTTCACGCAACCTCGACAACACTAGTGAAATTGGGGGTCACAACAATAAAGTTGTGATTGATAGCCTATCTCAGAGAAGAGGCAGTCAGATAGCATGTATACACACACACACACACACAGCAGGTGTGGGGCAAACGGCCAGAGAGGTCGATGAAAGCAGTAAGATATTGTTTCCCTGGAGCGTACAGTGAGTACGCAAAGAGAGATGTGGTGGCTAGTGGTGGCTATTAAAGTAGTCAAACCACCAAAGCTCATGTGTGTGCAATAACCAAAACACTGGCATAAAGCGAGAAGTCCTAATAATCAGATCTGTTTTCTCTTTCTTTTTTCTTAAATGTGCTCCATGGTTCAACTCAGCTCATTCATCGCTGAGCATCCTCTCCCAAGTGACAGCAAAAACTCCAGGTTGCATTATCATCACTTCAGCACCACATGCACCCGAGATACTTTTTCAGTCAACGCGTTCCTCTCAGTTTGCGAAAACAGTCAAAACCAAAGTGTTTTAAAACCTCCTAGTTTGCGGAATGCCGCTTTATTACGTATGGGGGGTATTTGTGTGCTTGTGCATGTGCACGTGCAATAAGCACCGAGAGAAAAAAAACTGTAGAAACAGGTGATGAGCAGGAATTTCTCTCAGGCCATAATTAACCCAGAACATACCCAGAAACCAAAGAACATAGCTGCATGGCAAACACACAAAGCTTTTTTTCCCCCAGCTCTGGCACCACTTCACTGGTTTCTGCGTGTGCATTCTTCCTGAATATGGGACACTAGCTCAC
>OMLC01081443.1:0-26825 GCA_900302585.1 Regalecus glesne
AAATGACTTTCTCGCTGACTTAACTGTCCACCAAAGTCTGTCCCTTTCCTGTTTGGTGACCAATCCAAGCTAGACAGTAATGGGTGTGCAGAGGACAGACTGGATTATTGCAGTGTAGAACTGAATCAGCAGTTCCCGGGGCAGGTGGAACTTCTGCTAGGCCTTTTTAATGAGTGTGTCTATGTTGTGTGTCTGCCTTAGATCCTGGGAGATTGTAGAGCCCATAAATCCAGCCCAATTATTTGATATAAATCATTTATTTTTTATGGCACAGACAATCCGGATGTTCTGGTGATAATAAATATTAGTTTGAGCATGGAACTAGGCAATACAAACCTAGCCCTAAAATAGATCCTCAAAGACAGGCTCCTACACACAAACTGAGTGGAGAAATATCCCAATTTGGCCAACACTCTTTACTAGGTCTTAAGCTGGAGGAGGGACATTGCTTGTCTATTAATACTTAACTAATGCTTATCTGTTAATTGAGAGCCCCGTTTTAAATGTCGTGATTAGCCCCCGAGTTGTGGGGATGGACACGTACTTAGGTGGCACTTGAGGGGTGAAGGCCGGATGCCCTTCCTGGCGCCCCTTTGTGGATTGGAACCTGCTACTGCTGGCTCCTCAGTTCCAGAAGTGAGCCTTGCTGTTGTCATCTGTGTTTAGTTCAATGTGTTTTCTGGGTCATGAATGAGCTCTTCTGTTGCTCCAATGTGTCCCATTCTATCATGTCCCGGGTCCTTTCTGTGTGGGGTTTGCATGTTTTCCCCATGTCTATGTTGGTTTCCTCCTGATATTCTGCTTTCCTCCCACCGTCAACAACACACGCGTGTTGGGGTCAGTAGTCCTGCCTCTACCCCTGATCGAGCCAAATGGAAAAAGATCTCAAATCGATCACTAGGTGCTCCGGCTGCTCACTGCTCCCATACAATAGGACGGGTTAAATGCAGAGAACACATCCTGTTGTATGTATGAATGAATAAAGCTTCTTCATATAAAAGCTCAGAGGCAGCTCCCTTGCCTGAAGAACAGAGGCCTTTTGTAAAATGTGACAGAGGGGTAGTCAGCCTTAGCCCTGCTAGTAAAAGTAGCTCCAATATGCTAGGTTGGACAAGTGGGCAAAACACACCTTATTGATATGCACTGAAGCTGTGTGCAGGCATGAGGTTACGAGGTACCATTAAAGCTGCTGATGGCAGATTATAGTCGTATCCTTTTTTAGGTTTTTGTCACCTCCAAGTAACCCCAATTTAGCTCCAACATTCATCAGTTTGTATTTGAATATCCCCACCATGTGCTAGCCTAGAGAGAGGGGCTGTATGTTTGGTTACATACATGGCTAAACTTCTCAAACGGCTTTTTTTGCGGCATGCTGGCATAGCCGTTAGCACTGTAACCTCAGGCCATGAGCGTCCTGGGTTTGAATCCCATCCCAGGTCCTTTCTTTGTGGAGTTTGCTTGTTGTCCCTGTTGAAATCATGAAACGTTTCTTTCAATTAATAGTGTGTCCATACGAATTGATTGAGCTTTTTTTCTGATACTCGCTCCATCAGCCTAAAATTGCTGTGCACGGTTATGGCTGTATGATGAAGAATCTCCAGTCTTTGCAGTGATTCAAAATCTTTGAAAAAAACATTTGTTCTTGCTACTGCTGCGCCCTTCCTTCATCCACGTTCTAGCTTGCTCAGCCAACACTGCTCTCTGTTGCTGCCCAATCTGCGATCTGAGTCCACTGTAGATGTGAGTTGTGAATGCACAACTATAAATGGTTTACGCAGCACTATTTCATTATAAAACTAAAGACAGGGTTTGATCAAAACGGCCACATAGCAGACCTTTTCTTTTTGTTAGCCGCAAGTTCATATTGTATGTGTGCA
This sequence comes from Regalecus glesne, assembly GCA_900302585.1. NCBI lineage: Eukaryota > Metazoa > Chordata > Actinopteri > Lampriformes > Regalecidae > Regalecus > Regalecus glesne. Next base: position 1,878 of record OMLC01081443.1, read on the forward strand.
TATGAGGATCCACCTAGGGGGCTTTGCATCCACAGACTGATAGGCAAAAAATTTTAATGCTTGGACTTTTCACTTAACCAGTAGCTCAGTAGTAGTGTGCACACTTCTAGAGTGGACGAGACAGAGGCTGCGAGTTCAAACCCACTCTGGGGCATTGGGAAGGGTATCTGACCTTAATTCACCATGCCCCATCTAAGTCCATGTCCAACCCCTCAACATAGGGACTGATTTGAAATATAAAACAGACACGCTCATTTTTGATATAAGCCTTTCATTTTAACGTTTATCCCACATTTTCTGTTCAATTGACTTGGCTGCTGCGAAAGTCTTATAATGGTGGTAAAAACACCATTCTCCCATGGCTGTCTGCTGCTAATCTCTGACTGCTGGGCCTTTCAGCCTAATCATAGAAAATGTGAATTGGTTCACCATTTTTGTGATCCCCTCACCTGGATTATTGAGCATGCTTCAAGAATATCAGCTGAATATTTTTGTGCCTGTATTTTTAAATCCTGTGTCTGGGGTGATCCAAAACCTTTGAAAAGACATCTTTATACCACAATATGCCAATGCCTCGGCTTGTTTGTTGCCCCAAGTCCAAGCACCAGAGAGGCAGCCTGGCGAGGATCTTCACTCTACTGGGCGCATTCCTCTTGTTTTTCATTTATTCTATGCGAGACCTCTTTTTTTTGTCATGCTCTTATCTTATTTGTGGTCATCCTTTAGCTAAACACTGTACAACTGGGAATTCACAGGCTGCTATCACGAGCCTGTCATCAATTTTCATTCTAAAAGGAAGTGGGGGAACTTTGTTGTTTCAGTGAAGTAGCTGAGGGATTAAATGCTTGAATGTAATTGACTATTGGCAGGCAGTATTTTGCTAACCAGGTGTTCCAAAACTCCCGTCACATACAGAATCACCAATGGTTTGCACTGAGGCAGCTGTTTTGCTTTCCTTTGGTGGGCTGGTGCAGTGTTTGGGTGTCTTCTTGGCTTTGACAAACAATCAATTAGCATAGCCACACTCAACCAGGACCTGTTTAATGGGGAATCTTTCCACTCCACTGGCTGCTGTATTAGTGGGGACATAGTTAGCTGGATGGTCGGAGTCCTTGATGACTTTGACTACTTTGTGCTCCAGTGGGTGATAATTCAGACCTTAAGTACTGATTCATTTATTATGTGTGTTTTAATGGTAAATCTCAAAAATCTAATGTCCCCCATCACCAGTACTGCTTTTCACGCGTTATGTGAGAAATTTTGTTCTAAGTTGTGTTGAAAGGATGGGTCGGAACGTCACGGAGAGAAAAGTACTGGCAGGAAGTTAGACTTGATCAGCCGGGTGTGAGGTTATGATAAATAAATGGCAAATGGACGTGTTCTTCCAAAGGGCTTTTCTACTGTAGCGACCACTCAAACCCTCTGAACTTGATGGGATATTCCACCAAATTAATATGGTTGGTGAAATATGGTAATTCCTGAAATTTTATTTGAACCCAGGGTTGTCCACAAATCTGAACCAATGATTTAGAGGTGTGGCTTGATAGATGGTCAAAGCCCTCTTTTCCACTTCCTCCATATACAGGTTAGCCACTATGGGGGAAATTGGGGAGCTCATAGCACACCAATGCTTCTGCCTTTAGAACTGCTCCTATGGGTTAAGCACATGGACTGAAGACCGTTTTAGGAGCAGACACATTTAGGGGTCGTCCTGTAATTTCATAGGGACTTCCGCTACTGCTTTATCAACAAGTACGCACATGAAGAGACCTCACGAGACCTCACGAGAGACCATTATTTCTTGCCCCCGGTTATGATGTCCCTCACCTTATTCATAAAATGCATAGTGTTCTGAATAAGATTTTCATTGCTGCCTTCTAATGGGTTGAGAACCGATGCCAGGAATTTAGAGATGTTCATTTGTTATTCATTATGCATTATGTTTATAAGGGTGGGTATGCCATCGGTCAACTCGGACTGAAGATGTCACCTGTGAGTGATGAAACATTTTTCTCAACAAAATGTGTTCAGATTAAGGGATTCACCTCTTTTGTAATTCCCTTACCTGGATTGACCATGCATCAATACATTCCTTTATGAACCTTTTTTTATCTTCTTTGTTTGTAGCATGGAAGAAGAGGAAAATAATTTGTGCATTGACACTGACTCGGGTTCAGAGAAGAAGGACAAGAGTAATGTCAAATGGACACCGGAGGAGGTGAGTTCAACACTTCAGATCATCAACCCTATCAGGGGGACTGTAAGATAGATCAGTGTGGAAATGTTGATATTTGTCTTTCAGATTATAATTATTGTACCTCATGCTCATCTCTTAAAGCAACAATCTAAGATTCCCAACTGGATCAATGTCGAAGTTACTATCTTTCACTGAATGAGGTGCCACAATGAGAATTCAACTGAATTATGATCACTTTTTCATGTGAAGGATGAAAATCTGAAAATCCTGGTCGACAGCTTGGGGAAAAAAGATTGGAAAACCATTGCCAACTTCTTTCCTGTGAGTATTCCAGTGTAGAAATATGACTTATTAATATCCTTTAGTAAGGCTGTCCTTGGAATTCCCAAAGCCAAGTAAGAAACCTTTTCTTTTTCCTAACTTTCCATTTTTATTGCTAAAAAGGAAGTGAATTCTAAATATAATATTACCACACAACACAAGACTTAAAAATGAACAAATCTAATCCTAGACCAAAAAGCAATACTCAATATGTGGACCAGACACACCACAAGTGACACAATTGACAACTTATAGCCCTAATTAACCTTTAACACTTGAAAATCCTTGGGTTTTTTTTCTGTAACAGGGACGGTCAGGCTACCAGTGTTTCCAACGCTGGAAGAAATATTTAGATCCTGAACTGGTCAAGGGCCCATGGACCAAAGAGGAAGATGATAGGGTTAGTGTTTGATACACACTTGGCCTACTTAAACACTGTCTTTATGTGTGCTCAAAAGTCCAGGTAAGGAAAGCAAAGAAAGATAAATCAGTTCATTTGGACACAAAGTTTGATTGAAAGAAACATTCCCTCCCTCATACAGGTGACATCTACAGTCTTAAGCTGACTGCAGGCATCTTTACCCTTATAAACAGTATAGTTACATAATGGGCCACTGGAATATGAATGAATTGTTTCAGTGTTAATGAGTACTATTCATAGATGATTGGGGAATAGTTGTAAAAAATGGTCAGCAATGCTCAGGAGGTAGAGTGGGTCATCTAGTAATTGGAACTGTTTCAATCCTAGACTCCTTCAGAAAGCATGTAAACTTGACCTTGAGCAAGAGGCTGAACACCTAACTGCTCCCTGGGCACTATAGCTGCCCACTTTGCCTATACAATAGGATAGGTTAGCTCCAGAGGACACATTTTATTGCAAGAATATGATGACACATAAAGCGGCTTTCCTTTTGATCATAACTCATTTTAATGGTGGCTAGGTTGGGCTGTTTGCATGGGGTGATGGTTAGAGTGACAGGGAAGGAGATGAGTCTTTTTTTCCTGGTTTAGAAAATGGAGAATGTTTATCTGAACTTTGTGTTTGTTCTCAAATGTTTCTCCCGTAAAGGTCATTGAGCTTGTGAGAAAATACGGCACTAAACAGTGGTCTCTGGTTGCCAAGCACCTGAAGGGGCGACATGGGAAACAGTGTCGCCACCGCTGGCACAACCACCTGGATCCAGATGTGAAAAAATCATCATGGACCAAGAGAGAAGAACTGATCATATACAAGGCTCACTCCATTCTTGGAAACCGGTGGGCTGAGATTGCAAAGCTGCTTCCTGGAAGGTGGGATGGCTAGCAGTACTTTCTTTTTACATATTCATTTAGTTAATTACTCATCTTAAAAAAGTGTAGGTTTACACACAGCCATTGCATCACGTTGTTTTGGTGTAACTTAGGGGTTGATGAGGGAATTGGTATAAGGATTAATCGGATAATGCAGAGGTGTGTCCACATGCATTCTCAATAATCCAGATGAGGGAATTACAAAAAGGTGAATCAGTTCATCCGGATGAGAAGTTTGATTTAGACAATTAATCACTCATACATGTTCAGTCTGAGCTGACTGCGGGCATCTCCAACCTTAGAAATGATACAGATTTATAACAACCAAAATCAAGGATGGTTTCCTATGGAAATTGGCCATTGATTTGACTTTCAGTGCTTATGAGTACTATTCACAGAGGATTGAGGAACAGTTGCAATCAATCTATTTTAAGATGGGAACAAATGTACTCTTAGGCCGCCCCCTCATTCAAGGGGGGGTCATTATCTCTTTGTATAGTTTGCCTTTTTTGACACGCTGTTCAAACCAGTATTCCTTCCTGTCAAGGATGTTTACATCTCATCCCTTAAGAGTGGCCACTGAGCTATAGATGGGTGTAGACTGCGGACTCCTGGTCTGATATGTTGTGTCTTTTCTGAGCCATCCCCTTGGCCAGCATCTGTTTGTTTCCCCGATGGACAAGTCATGGCAGTCCTCCTGGCACTTTACAGCATACACTATAGTTCTCTGTTTGTGACAGGGGACCTGGGCTGTGAGGTGATCCAATTTCTGGTGCAGCATCTTTTGGGGTTTGAAAGCAATTGAGATGTGTTGTTAGGAAAATTCACACCTCGGCTGTTCTGAAACTCGCCACATATGGAATAACTACTAGTTTATGCTTAGACAGCTGTTGTCCGTCTCTCTTGGATCAGCCGGTTCACTGCTTTGGTGTCTTCCTGGCTTTGACAAACGCCCAGTTGAGACGACCGCAATCAATCAGGGGCCTATTCAATGTGGGATTTCTCCCCCTACCCAGCTGCTTTGTCAGTAGGGAGATTGTCAGCTCAGTGATACAGAGTCCTGATGAGTCCTGGTTTGTGCTTCACTGGATGATGAGAGTCAGACCTTAAGTATTAGTCCATATGTGTGGGTTTCTGGTGAACATAAAAAAAACAGATGTCCCCCATCATCAATTTCAATATCACAGTCTAAGAAAAGCTAACTTGTCATTTTTCACAACATCTCTGTTGAACTTGATGTGGTTGTTAACTAAATTAATGGGGTTAGTAAAATATACTTCCTGAGATTTAATTTGAACTTGGGTGTCATCCACAAATCCGAATCAATGCGTAGGAGGTCTCCCTGGATAGGATGTCAGAGGCTTCCTTTCCATTTCTTCCATACACAGGTTAACCATTATAGGTGAAACCAGGGAACCCATTGCAAACCAATGCTTCTACCTATAGAACTGCCTCCTATTTGTTAAGTACGTGGATGGAAGAGACGGTTTCAGGATCAGACACACTTAGTCTATGTTGAGGGTTTTCCTCTTACTGAAGGTGGGGTTGTTCTGTAATATGTGTGGACTACCTCCACTGCCTCATCAATATGAATGCACGTGTAGAGACATTGTTTCATCCCCCTCCCTTATGATGTCCCTCACCTTATTCACAAAATCCATAGTGTTCTGAATACGATCTTCATTATTGCCCTCCAACACGTTGAGCACGGATACCAGGAATTTAGAGATGTTGTGACCGTTACTTATGCAAACAATAAGCTATAATGGCACATCCTGATTATGTATCTTAGATAAACCATACAGATTAGGTGTAGCTTCCCTTTGGTATAATCTATGGTATGCTAATATGCATATGAAACCATCGTTAGTTTTAGCTGTCATGCACCTATATGGTTTGTAAGGGTGGGGATGCCTGCAATCAGCTCAGACTGAAGATGTCTCCTGTATGAGTGATGAAATGTTTCTTTCAATAAAACTGAATGTCCAGATGAATTGATTCACCTTTTTTGGTGATTCCTTTACTGGAATTATTGAGCATGCATCAAGACAATATGGAGCATTTTTTTTGGTATTATTTACAATCAGAGAGGGCAAATATGTGGAACTGTAGTGCTCTTTTTTGTATAGCAGTTGGCTGACATGACCGAGGGAATTCTGAAACCATAAACCTCCAGAGATTTAAACTGCCCGTCATATTACCACTTTTTTGGTGCATTACTTATAGATGCAATATTTTAGTTGCACTTAAAGGAATGGAATGCCATATAAGTGGAGCAGGACCTTTGTTTCATTGGTTTTTATTTTGTATAATTGGCAAATCAGATTGATCCTGAACTAAAGGAAGTTAAAAAAAAATGCAGCCGCATCAAACTCATTAATACCCAGTATAAAACTTAATTTGTGAAAGTAATACATTTGTTATTTCACTGTATCAAATTGCTAATCACCGGTTTTAATTGGCAACTTTTTGCAAGCTCTATTGTAAATCTCTTAAATTCTACAGTCCATGCGCATTATCCCCTCTAGATTCACTGTTTAAATGTCACATCGGCCCTCAAATTTATTGCTCTCACTGGATTTCCAACTCTGTCTGAATGTGCTTGCATGAGATTCTGTTCTGTTCCCTGTGGCAGAACGGACAACTCCATAAAGAACCGTTGGCATGCCACCATTAAGCGTAGAGCTGACCTGGGCAAATTTGAAGAGGAGGCCAAGAACATTTACATTGACACTCAAATGCTTGAACAGGGAGAGGTAGGCTGTCACATGTGGCAAAACCTCTATTTAAATCCAGACCTGAGAAAAAGTATTAGCAAATACATATGCGTCACACATTTGAGACAAACAATGCAAAGTATTGACAAAGTTATTTTTTTCTGTGATGGACAATGCAATTGGCATTGCCTGAATTCTGATAGTGTTCTAAATATCGTCCACTTGGCGCTTTACGCAATTTAGAACAACCCACCCCAACCCCCCAAAATGACTTACCGAGACTCAAAATGACAGTAGACATTCCTTGGCCCTATTGCTCCTTTTCCTACTAGTTCTGTTCCACAGTACATCGTGTGAATAATAAGTTTCAATCTATGAATGGTAACGAGAACATCCTTATGCTGACCAATTCTGTTCTTACAGGTGTCTTGCTTTATGTTCGATGTTGTTCTAGACTCTGAGCCGGTATCTCTAGTTGAGGTAAGAAAACACTGGTCTTTTGTCTCTTGATTATTTTAAACGAAACATTTGGTTCAAGAACTCCTTGAACAGGGGTGGGGGCCTGAGAGGGAGAGAGATGTATCTTACCCAGAGTGCCATAGGCATTAATCAGGCAGAACTCCTCCATCGTCACTGCTGGTCCCTGGTTAATTAAAGAATACTGTACCTGCAAGACAGTCCAAATGGCATGCATGGTCCTTACAAGTGGACTATGGGTAGGTTTGACCAAAAAAAAATTAAAAAAAATTGCCAGTAAGGCAGTGTTAGGGTGAGTTACTTGGTTGCTGGAGATGCAGATTCCTCTATTGGAGATCTCCATTGTCTGGGTGTCAAAGTTAGTGAGGGACAGCTCTCCTAGTGGTATCACAGAAAGATCAGAAGAACTGGATCAGAAATGTTTCATCACTCAAACAGGTGACATCTTCATGTCAGTTGTAGATGGTCTCCCCAATGTACATCGGGGAGACCAATGGGACGCTGGCTAAAATAAAAAAAAATAAATGATTCCCTTATCAGTCCCGCAAGGGGAAATTTGGATTTCTCTGCATTTTTGACCCAACCTATTGTATAGGAGCAGTGAGCTGCCAACATATGGCGCTCAGGGAGCAGTTAGGGGTTCAGTGTCTTGCTCAAGGACACCTCGACATGCAGGATTGGGGATCGTTCCTGCAACCTTCTGATTCCCAGAAGACTGCTCTACCCACTGAGCTCTGCTGCCCCTAAGAGGATGGCACAGCATAGGAGAGCCAACACGTCAGGTCAGGACTCTGTGGTCTACACCCACCTACAAGCTAGTGGCCACTCATTCAAGATGATGATGTTCACATCCTTGATAGGGAGGAACGCTGGTTTGAAAGGGGGATGAAGGAGGCCATTTATTTGAAGAGAGAACGACCGTCTTTGAATAGGGGGGGTGGCCTGAGAGTACATATGTCGGCGTCTTACAATGCCGTGGTCGCAAATATTCCCCAATCCTTTGTGAATGGTGCCCTTTGTCACTGAATGTGCAGTTGATCACCCAACTTGCACATGAACCCAGCCTATTGTTATGTGGTACCAATGTACTGTTTATAAGGGAGGGGTTGTTTTCAGCTCAGACTGAAGAAGTCACCTGGTGAGTGACGAAAGCGTTTCCAAATAAACTTCTGATCCAGTTGAACTGGTTCACCTGTTTTTGTAATTTCCATACCTGGATTATTGAGCATGCATCAAGACAATTAAGCCTTAAGTCTTTATTTGGATCAACTACGATAACTGTCCAGTTTGGCACCAACTCATCAAGTGAGGACATGACACTCACATCTCTGAAGTTTTCAAACCCCTTTATGCTGTCTTTCCCACAGGTCAAGCAGAAGGAGGCAAAGAATCGGGAATCAATGAGAACCAAGCAGAAGAAGGTCATCACTGCTCCACAGACATTGAAATCCAGGAAACAGGTTTCCTCTTGCAGTCCCCCCTCCCTCCCTGACGCTGGTTCTAGCTGTAGCTCCACCACCAGTGTCACGCCAGATACCCAGGCAGTCCTGCAGAAGAAGCTCACCAATGCAGCACTGACAATGATTGCTGAGGACATGTTGCCTCTCAGGTGATTTGTTACCTGTGACTGACGCACGCCCCCTTGAGAGAGACAATTCCCTCAACAATTTGTTGAGTGCCAAGTGTGCTCTCTTGTGATCTTAGTCTGGTGTGTGTGTGTGTGTGTGTGTGTGTGTGTGTAACCAAGTGAATGAGATAATTGTCTTTGTACAAGAGAATGAGAATTGGCAATTTGAATTTTGATGTAAAGCCTTGCTTCAAAATTAATCATGTTTGTCAGGTTAGATCATCCAGCCTTAATCACCCATAGTCAGTGAATTTGAGGCATATGTTGTAAAGTGCTTCAAGAGGTTGCTAGACTAGAAAAGCGCTGTATGAAAATGAGTCCATTTTATCATTCTGATGAACAGGAGTTTATACACATATTTGTAGCTCACATTTGACTATGCTTTTCATTTACTATTGTTAAATGTAAAATATCGCTTTCCTTTTTTTTAGAATTACTTTGGCCTTTTGAAAAAGGAAAAAAGGTTTGGTTTGTTCCAACAATGTCTGAGTCTCGTTTTCATCATCTTAACACATTGAAGCAATTATGCCAAACTATTTTACCTCTCACAATATATTACATCTTGCACTTATCATGAGACTTGTTTGATAGACCACAATATTTTCAAGCACAGAATACCTCTGTACAACAGAGTTGATCACCTTGCATTCTTCCTCCTTCCAGCTTCGTAGAGGGCTCGGGCTTCAGGTCTTTCATGAGCACCATTGGCCCCCAGTACCACAAAATATCCCAGCGTGCCGTGGGATTGCAGCTCTACGAGGATGTGGAGAAGAACGTAAAGCCCAAGCTCATCCGTGACCTCAAGGCCTGCTGTGCTACCACCAGTGTTGGGCAACTCATTCACGTCACTGTCGACCTCTGGGCAGGAGGTGGCTCTCAGGTGGAGGAGGCCATCCTCGCTGTGCAGCTCCACTTCCTTGATGACAGCTGGCAGATCCACCGTCCCACTGTGGCCTTCCGCCACCTCAGCTCTAAGAACCTTAGTGCAGCTGTGGCTAGTGAGCTGGAAGGTGTGCTGCTCAGCTATGGCCTTTTCCCCGAAAACATTGGCTACATTCTTGTCAACCAGGCCAAGGAAGCCCTGGAAGCTAACAGCTTGTTTTGTGACTGCAAGATCATGAGCTCATCACACAGGGGAGAACCTGATGGCGAAGACATTGTGAACTTCCTAGCTGACCAGCTCCCTGAAACCGAGAAGCCATCCCCGTTCTCTGAGTTGCAGATGGGGATCACGGTGAGCTGTCTGGCCCACAAGCTGCATCTGGTGATCAAGGAGGCACTGAAGAATTCCAGAGTGGTTGAAAACTTGCTTTTTCAGGTCCATAATATCGTGGGGTTTTTCAGGACCAGCACCTACTGGAGTGAGGTAAGAGGAGGGAACCTGCTGTCAAAAGCGTACTTTTGAAAATTAAAGTTAACTTTATTTGTATAGCCCATTATCACAAATAATGAAATTGCCTGAGTGGGCTTTACAGTAATGGAACATCCTGTCCTTAGACCTTCGCATTGGATGATTGCATTCTAATTTTGCTTTCCACTTTGCTGCTTTAATACTGTAAATTCCCCCTGTGGGGCGAATAAAATATAATCTTATCTTTTTAACTGTCCCTATGAAATTAAATTTTCTAATTGACTGATTGATTGAAATGATACTGAATTAACTAGTTTTTGGAACCATTTCAGTGTGCAGACCCTCTGGTCTAGTTTTACAATTTTTGTGTCTCATCTTAATGTTTTCTGGATTTGCACGTTCCTGGTTTCTCTTGTGATGTTCAGGTGTTCTCATTATTTTTGGCGATGTAGTGCATATCAACAGCATAATGAAAAAATGAGGTAAAAGAAGGATATTTATAAATTGTATACATTCATTTATTTAATATATCCTCACAATGGTTTGCTTAGAAAGGTTTTAAGGTCAATATAGGGACCTAATAAAGGTCCATTTTTGTGTCACAATTGGTTCCCACGTCGTGGGGGTGGGCACACATCACGACGGAGCATGACAAAATGAGGCCAGATGCCCATCCTGACACCCTGTGGTGGGATTGAACCCATGACACTTGGCTCCTCATTCCTCGAGGCATGCACTCTACCACTGAGCTACCATAGCCCCCTTTGATATGTTGATATGATACTACCACTATCACTACTACTACTACTACTACTAATAATAATAATAGTTATTATTATTATTATTATTATTATAATGGAAATGTCTCCTTTGCTGTTTTCCATTTATACCTATGTGGTCTGTTGACTTTCCTATTTCCTCCTGCAACTATCCAATCTCCAGTTGGACATATAATTTAATCCATCCAATATATTTTCAAGGTACTACTGAAGGAATATGGCTTGTCTCTGTGCCCTCCTGTCCAAAATTGCCGTTGGAACTCCTTGATGCTGTCTGTGCGGCTTTTGGTTCAAGAGTCAGTCTGGAGTGCAGTCATGACCCTCTTGGCCCAGGCGCGCACAGAGGCCAGAGATGCAACCAGTGCACCGCCCCTTGTAAGGGCCAAAAGGGAGCAGGTCATGGATATCCTTGCTCTCCTTGAGCCTTTCGAGGAAGCCATCCAGGTAGAAGATGGTTATTGTTTGGATTTTTTTTTACTATTTATTTATCTATTTGGTTGTTGTTGTTTTTTATTCGATTGTAACTGGAGATATAAATTTGATGGTACCTCTGCAATATTTTCCTCCATATTTCACTGAAGACTTCAGTATTTTTTTTCCCCCTTTCTTTCTTGTTAAACTGTTTTTTTCTGTCTCCTTTTTCTTTATTTCCAGAATGTAAATGTTCTTCTGATGATATTATAGTTTTCATAATTGCCTGTCATGTCCTCTGTGCAAATCACTGTAAACTAAATGCCAATATAAGTCAGCCAAGAAGTTTATTTTTTCTTTCTGCATTGATCCTCACTTTTACCCACAATGTCTAAGGGCGAGACACTGAAGTTTTCCAGTCTCACAATATAGTGGATAGTTGATTAGATCTCATTCTGTGGTGGATGAATATGGAGTATCATTATTGCTTGTTTCTTGTTTGCTTTACTTACCCAGGTCTTACAAGGAAATGAGGTGACAGTCTCCTTCATCATCCCCTCCCTCATTGGCCTGGAAAAGACTTTGGAGCAGCGAGCCACCAGCTACATCCATTTCTCCAGGGCTTTGCGCTCTGGCCTCCGCACCCACTTTCAGTCTCTGGTTATGCAGCATGATCTCATAATGGCAGCTGTTCTTGACCCCAGGATCAAACTTCTGGTAAGAACTTTTGATTGATGTCTGTACAAAGTAAGAAAAAAAAACATGCAGGTAAAATCTATATCAACGAGCAGACATGATTACTGTATAAGCCATACCTAGTATAGTTATAAATGGGTCTGTAGTGACACATGGGCCATTTCTAACTTTCCAAGGGAGTTAAAGAAATAATAAATAGTATAAAGGTCAACATGTCACCTAAAAATGCATGTGATGCTAATTTCGGCAAAAAGAACATATAGTAAGATTGTATTCTTTAAAACCTAAATTTTGACCCTGACTTTGATTTTTCAGCCATTTGCTGACACCAAACAGGAAAAAAATGAGTCCTTCCTTGTGGCTCTATCAAAGAATGAGGCCCATTCTATTTTGGAGGCTACACTAGGGATTCCAGAAACCTCTGTCCCTCCCACTGTGGAGACGGAAGAGAAGCAAGCTGACTTTGAGTTGACAGAGGAGCGGGACAAAGAGGATGTGAGCAAGAGAGATTCTGCGACTGAGGCCACTAGTGGCTGTGTAGACCACATAGATGGCAATAGAAATGGCAAAAGCATCAAGCGCAAATCCATCTTAAGCTTTCTTCAACCACCCTCAAAGACTATGAAGGTCCCAGAATTGGAGTTGTATCTGACAGAGCCGCTGTTGGAAACCAACTCCACCTTGTTTTTTTGGAGATGTGCTGATAGGTTCCCTGTTCTCCAAAACATTGCCAAGAGGCTGTTGGTGATACCAGCATCCTCGGGGGGTTTTGACCGTCTCTATCCAATGGCCACGTGTATTGTTAGGGCCAAAAGGAGCCATTTGCCCCCTCACACCACAGAGAGACTGCTTCTCTACAGGGATTCCAAAAGGCAGAAAGATGGAAAGAAACCCACCAAGGCCACTAAACGCTGACTATTGAGATGACAACAGCACCTATAAACTCCTGCTATTCTCCATTCAGAGAAATCTCCATATTCCATGTTGTTTGCTGTAGTTTATGGATGCAATAGTGGCATACTTACTCATACCATCCATTTCACTTAGTGTTGTTTTTATCTTTGATGATAAGGCAATCAACCCCATGTAGGCCACAGAGTTGGAATGTCAAGAGAAATGTAGGTTTTTCTTTATTTCCCCGAATTTGCTTCTCAGAGTAGCTTAACTTTACTTCTGAAAACTACATCACGTCTAATACAGTCTATGTTCCACGGTGAATCATTAGACAATCCTAAATACCAAGTCTTATTTTGAATTGATGCTTTTAGGGTTTAAAAATGGCCTTGGGCCGCAATACTGACACATAAGTGAAATCAATATTTGTTTACTCCCTTGATAATGAAGAGTGGCTGCCACTGAAATGACTTCTTTCATGTCTACAAAATGGGTTCTCGGATCACTTTTTCCCTATTCTCAACATTGGCTTTTTTTTGGACAGAACTGGTGCAGGTTTATGGGGTGGCATGGCTCAGCGGGTAGAGCGGTCTCCTGGCGATCGGAAAGTTGCAGGTTTGATCCCCGGTCCTGCAGAGAAGCGTGTCAAAGTGTCCTTGAGCAAGACACTGAACCCCTAACTGCTCCCCGAGCGCCATATGTTGACAGCTCACTGCTCCTATACAATAAGATGGGTCAAAAATGCAGAGAAATCCAAATTTCCCCTTGCGGGACTGATAAGGGAATCATTATTATTATTATTATTATTATTATTACATTAACCTATACAGGGTTTACCCCGCCTTTTGCCCAAAGAGAACGGAGATGGGCTCCAGTTCCCCTGATTTTTCGGATAAGCGGTTGACAATGGATGGATGGATGGCGCAGTTTTTTTTTCTTTTCCGAAACATACACAGGAGTTGGAAAAATATACACCACGCTTTCTTTGTGTCATACTCTTAGTGTCTTGAAAGTTACTTTCAGGTTAGTTATGAATTGGTGTTGTCGAGTTGACTTATCTATTTGCATCAGTCGCACCAACCGTTTGTGTTAATTGATTAACTAGCCTTAATGCCATCAGTACTACAGAAATAAAAGGGTGTGTGCACCCTTTCAGTGATTGCTTAGGTCATGCCTCCTGATTTTCGGTGTTGCCCAAAAGTTAGAGTACCACTTCCTTTAAACTCATCAGTCAATGTTGAAACCAGGAGACTGCTGGGGAGTGCTGGTCAGTATCTCTGATGCCGAACGTGATTTCTAACAATTGCTTTCCCTCGGCCTTCTCAGGTGCACAAAGTTAATTGGTTACATTAATTCATTCCGTTTTTAGAAGTTTGAGACCCCTAAACCTGTCAGCAGTGTTTAGCTCATTGGTTCCATCAGAATGGACTGGTTCAGATCTCACACTTCCGATTGACGGACTCATCCACTACCTTTAGTGAATCTACTACTACTACTATTAGCTGCTCCCATTTAGGAGTCACCACAGCGGTTCATCCATCTCCTGGTCTGGGGTTCAAATCCCGTCTCAGGTTCTTTCTGTGGCGTCTGCATGTTTTTCCCTTTTTTTGTGTGGGTTTCCCCTGGGTCCTAGTTTCCTCCCACCATCAAAATGGTATGCATGTTAGGGTTAATACTCCTGCCGGTGCCCCTGACCAAGGCAATAGAAAAAAGAGCTGGAGTTGGTACCTGGGTGTTGCAGCAGCTCATTTCAACCCATCCTATACAATAGGATGCGTTAAATTAATAGAATAGAATTGTCTTATTTGCCACACAACCAATGTTCCGTCTAAGCTGTGCAGCCGCACAGGCAAAAGCAAAAGGAGAATTCGCTCATGGCAAAAACTTGTAATTTATCAATTTTACTTGCTGTGGCAAAGCAAAGATGTTCTTTTTATGTTGGAGTGCTTTGAAAGACATGATTAGTGCCTTTTTTACCTTTTTCTGAAACTTCATTTTAATTTGTCCAAATGCTAATTATGCATGTCCTGTTTCTATGGATCTGCTTCAAAAGTCTTCATCAGAGTATTGGAGTAGTTTTATGAGAGCCTTTATGATTTTGGTCAATAACCAAAAAAAAATCAGTAAAATGCCTGGTATGTTTTCAACTTCTGTTTGGTGACTATGTTGGATATTTGCTGCCTAAAAGCCTAGGCTTTGAGATATATTTTGATATCTTAGTTTCAAATTGAGTTCACTAGTATTTGAGAAGCTCAATCAATATGCTATTGAATGAATGTAAACAAAACCTTTGTCAGCAGAAGTATTTGATACCTATTGCTGTTGACAAAAGGGTGGTCAGCATCATGATAGGGCCATGTGGAATGTATTTCTTCAGCATACCATACACTGTGAAGTATATAAGTGTACACAAAGATCTGGTGATGAATAAATAATCTCATGGGAAGAAACATGTGGACTATATATAAGAATAAAACAATACACAACATTCTGTTTACAGCTGATTTATTTCCATGGGACAAACTAGTGTTCGATTTGACAATCATTTTTACAAGAGGTCACACCTTGGAACAAGGCAATGCTATTTGGGAAAATAAGTTCTGACAATGACAGGTGGTTACACACGTTGGGATGTGCACTTAGAGCATTGCCACAGATACACTAAAGTAAAGCCACATTTATGTTGTGCCTGCGTGAAGCACCTTAATCGTGTCATATTTTGTGGCTCAACCAGCTCTGACTGGCAGATCGTGAGGAGATCCCGGCCCAGCGTGGATCTTGGTGCGCCCCCCCCTCCTCCTCATCACTCACACACACACACACACACACGCGCAAATATAAAAGTCCTAACCTGCGTTCCGAGAACTCTACCTCTGATTGGTTAGTACTCCTTGCTTCCGTTGCTTACGGTTGGCCAATTAGATGGAAGCAGTGGTCTTCCCAGGAAGCTGGTTGTAAATACACGCTACAGCGTTTCCTCTTTTACTTCCGGGTTTAGTATAACCCACTGCCATGTGCGCAATCCTCAATATAACACAAGATATACTGTCATCAAGATAACGTATAACGGTAACTGTATAGTCGGTCTATACTCTAGAAGAAAGATCTTTGGTTAGTTGAAGTATGTGATTATCGTGGTTTCCAAAACGGTCGAACAAGACAAAATATTCCCCTAATATCAACTCAACCGAGGAGTATCTTTTCAGCATGGCGCTGTACACGAAAGCCGCCGAGATCCTGGAGAAAGCCCAAAAGAAGGAAGGAGCTCTGAAGACATTGGTTTACGACAGCAACTTTCGAAACATAAAGCAGCTTTTTGCCCTGGTGTGTGAGACACAGAAATATTCGTCTGTCCTCCAAGCGATTATCGAGTCCACCAAACTTCTCAAACAAACCAAGCTCAAACTGAACCTGGCCATGGTGCTGGTCTATGACCTGATAATGGGTCGGGGTCTTAAATGTGGTGGACACTGGAAGGTTGTTATGATGAAACATCGCTCCCGGCTACAGGCAGAACTCGCCCGGATTAAGATTAAACACCAGGTCAGCCGGAATCAAGACCTCCTGCCGGCATCCACCCAGAACCCAGAGGCCGCCAAACTCCCAAGGTATGTGCGTGTGAATACATTGAAAACTACAGTGGATGATGCCATTGACTATCTCAAGAGGGAAGGTTATTCCTATTTGGGAGAGGCCTACATTCTGGATAACTTGAATCTTAAGGGGAAAGCCTTTGTGAGGGACATGCACCTTCCAGACTTGCTGGTCTTTTCTCCTAAGACGGACTTCCATGAGCATTTCTTGTA
Source organism: Regalecus glesne (assembly GCA_900302585.1). NCBI lineage: Eukaryota > Metazoa > Chordata > Actinopteri > Lampriformes > Regalecidae > Regalecus > Regalecus glesne. The sequence goes on from OMLC01081443.1 coordinate 18,444, forward strand.
CAAGGCTGGGCACATTATTCTACAGGACAAAGCAAGCTGCCTCCCTGCTTATCTTCTCAATCCACCGCTCGGCAGTCATGTCATCGATGCCTGTGCTGCACCTGGTAACAAAACCAGCCACCTTGCTGCCATCATGAAGAACAAAGGGAACCTGTATGCTTTTGACTTGGATGCCAAACGTCTCTCCACCATGGCTACTCTCCTCCTGCGTGCAGGGGTCACATGTCATCATCTGGCCAATCGGGACTTTTTAAAGGTGGATTTTGGAGACCCCCAGTATAAAGATGTGGAGTATATACTACTGGACCCCTCATGTAGTGGATCAGGTATGTGTTTTGAGGTTTTTAGAATAAGTTCATTACTTGTATAACAGAAGCATGAGCACATTTTAGTCATTTTTTCAGTTTGTCCTTCTAGTCCTATAATGTCAACAGTGATGCTCAGTATCTCCAATCACATTAAAGATGGCAGTTAGAATTATTTAGCCTGATTCAATTTTCCAAATTGGCAAATTAAGTATTTATTAATGGACATTTCAGCTTTAATTTAACACCAGATATTTGGTCCTGAGGTATGTGTTTAAAAACCAAATAACTTGGCTACCTCTTGAGGTCCAATGAATGGCAACAACAAAGAAAGCCAAAACTTCTCGGTCATTCGCCTTGACTGTATTTCATTATAATGGGCCATAGCTCAGTGGATAGAGCGGTCATCTGGTGATCAGAAGTTTGCAGGTTCGATCCTCAGTCCTGCAGAGAGAATGTTGAGGTGTCCTTGAGCCAGATACTGAACTCCTAACTGCTCCCCAGGTAGCCAAATGGTGGATGCTCACTGCAAATGCAGAGAATTACAAATGTCCCCTTGTGGGACTGTTAAGGGAACAAGTTGTTTGTCTATTTATTTTATTCTTTACTAATATATGGGGGCTTTTAAAAGAACGCACATCTGAGCTGGGCACTTTTAGGTTCTTATAGGTTTTTACTTTTGGATAATGTCCAATGAAACCCTATTTAGAATGCATTGATTAGGACTTGTTGAAACACAGTCGGATTTCCTAACAAACATGGATCACCTTAAGAATTCGTTTCTATCAGAGAAATGTTTTTTTACCATCCTGTTTTAGTATCCGGCCTTAATCACCTGTGCCCCATCTAAGTTTGTGTCCACCCCCACAACGTAGGGACTAATCCTGACATGTAAAAATGAACCTCTCGTTTACTCTTTTACTGTTCATTTAGGGTAAATGTAATGATGGGTCCCCATAAATATTGAACAAAATTGTGGGTCGTGTTTATGTATATATTTGTGTTTTATACCAGGTATGGTGTGTCTGAGGGATGATGCTGACTCCTGTGATAAGGAGAAGGAGCAGCGCCGCCTGGCTTCCCTGGCCTCATTTCAGCTCCTTTGCCTGAACCATGCCCTCAAGTTTCCTCGCCTGCAGCGCCTGGTGTACTCCACCTGTTCCATCCACACCCAGGAGAATGAGGAAGTTGTATCTGCCTGTCTGCAAGAGAATCCCAACTTCAGGTATCAGGTTCTCCCATGGTTTATCTCACAAGCCCCTGAATGTAGAATATGATTTTTCATGATTGATTCATTCACTGTACCATCTAACATGGGGAATAATAAACATTATGAAAGATGATCAGTAACATCAAAGAGTTTGCTTTACCAGGGCCTGAATATCTTTGTTTGTTTCCTCCTCCCACAGGTTGGTCAATGTGATGCCACAGTGGCGGGAGCGAGGCTTGGAGCCACTCACCCAATGTCTGCGTGCCAGCACAACCAAGACCCTCACCCATGGCTTCTTTGTGGCCCTTTTGGAAAGATGCTCAGAGGCGGATATTCAAAACCAGGAGCAAGTTGTGACAATAGCGTAAGTATTCTAAAGACTTATGTCTATGTCATGTAAAGTTGATGTGTATCATGAAAGCAATCCTGTGCTCTTTAGGATTTTGTCATGTCCAAACAATGAATAATTTTTCATTAACTCACATCAACCTCGAAGTACTTAACGATGATTAATAGTTGTAATGAATATATGCTCATTTAATGTACACACCAAACTGCCAAAGGAAAGTGGACACCTAAATATCATACCCATATGGACTTATTTGAACATCTCATTCCAAAACCATGGGCATTAATGAGGAGCTGGTCATCCCGCCAGTCTTCTGGGAAGGCTTTCCACTAGTTTTTGGAACACGACTGCAGGGATTCTCTCCCATCCAGCTACAAGAGCATCCTGCCCATTTCCCAATGGACAAAGACTACCAACTGCCCCTAAAGCCTGTGTTTTGTTTTTAGAGGGAAAGGTTACGATTGCCATTCAACTACAAGACAAATTAATCTTCTCTAGCCACAGTGATTTATCAGTTCTATCTCCAATTGACAATGATGGCAACACGACACCCAGATAGACACGTCGGGTTTTGCTGTGACAAAAAAGGACCCTTTGCCAAAAAACTGACTGAAATCCACAGTTTCCACTTGCTAAAAAGTAAAGTACCATATAAAAATGTGTCGATTGACCATTTACCTTGTGACTGAAAAGTTTTTTCTGCCTCAAAATAATTTGCAATATATAAACTGATGCAGTTGTGGACAGTAAACAATTTTTGGCAGATGGTCACTGCTTGGCATTTAACAAGACACACCAGAAAAGAACAAAGAATTCAAGATCTTTATTGTCACTCAGATTGTACAAGTATTCTTAGAAAGACATCATGTATTCATCTTTTTGCAAGGGTCAATAACCTAGTTTTAGCAAGTTATCCCATATTTTTAAAAAAACCTTATATATGCTATTTTGATGGAAAAGGGGCAGTAGTGAAATCAGGCACTGATAATGGAGAATGTCTTGCTCACTGCTGGCGTTCCAATTCATCCCTAAGGTGTTGAATGGGATTGAGGTTGGGCTTCTGTGCAGGCCAGTCAAGTTGATCCACACCAAACCTGCATACCATGTCTTAATGGACCTCGCTTGGTGGATGGGGGGGAAACAGGAAAAGGCATTCTCTATAATGTTGCCATGAAGCTCGAAGCACACAGTTTTATAGAATGTCCCGTTAAAAAAAGCCCCAAACTGTTAGTCCTCCTTAACCAAATTTTACAATTGACAATATACATTCAAGCAGGTACCATCTTCCAAACCCAGATGGATCTGTCTGACTGCCAGATAGTGAAGTGTGGCTCGTCACTTCAGAAAACGCTTTTCTGATACTCCAGAGTTAAATGGCAATGCATTTTACACCACTCCTAATATTTAGCATTGTACCCGGTGATGTTATGCTGTGTGTGTGTGTGTGTGTGTGTAACTATTCGGAAATGCAAAGCCATTTCTTAAAAGAACAGTTCTTGTGCTAACATTGCTTCCAGAGGCTGTTTGGAAATCAGTAGTGAATGTTCCAACCAAGGACATGTGATTTTTGCTCACTATGCACAACATCATTTGATGGTCCCATCCTGCCTATCGCTTCATGGCTGAGCTGTTGTTGCTCTGAGATGTCTCACGTCACAGTAACAGACTTGGTTGACTGGGGCAGATCTAGACAGCAGATGTTTAATGAAGTGACGTGTTGGAAAGGTGGCATCCTATGACACTGCCATGTTGAAAATCACTGAGCTCTTTAGTACTACAACTATTCTAAAACCTATCTTTGTCTACAGAGAATACTTGGCTCTGTGCTTAATATTATGGATCTGCCAGAAATGGATGTGGCTGGTGGTTCAGTGGAAGTGTGCGCCTTCAAGACAGAAGTAGCAGGTTCATGTCCCACCACAGGGCATTGGGAAAAAGAGCATCCGGTCTTAATTCCCCATGCTCAGTAAATTCGAGACATTTGTTGTAAAGTGCTTTGAACGATCGTTAGAAAAGCAGCATCTAAGAACAAGTCCATTTACCATTAGAAGGGGTGTCCATGTACTTGTGGCTGGCTATATAGTGTATCTGGCACCATGTCCTCACTCAATTAAACATTAATTCTAGCTGATTAATTCAAATAGTAGACAAAGTAAAATACATCAACTGAATATCATGAGGTTTCCAAAGTGCAGCAGGAAAAAAACTATCCCATTTTTTTTGCAGTAACCCCAGCCTAAAAGTGACACCCTGTAATCCATCGCCCTGTGAGGAGAAGCCCTCAACTTCTGGAGAAGAGCCTGATGTGAGCGAGGAGGAGATGGAGGAGACTGAGGATAAGGCTGCACCTGCTGATGGACAGATTGTCATTACGGTTGCCAAAAAGAAGAGAAAGAGGAAGAAGAAGAAGAAAAAGAAGTCAACAGAAGAAGTCTAAAGGGAAATTCAAAAATGGTTTAAAAAATAGTCCATTAACTTCTATAAGGAGTTGAGCCATTCACTTAGACTCATAAATTTCTTCAGAATTTTCTGGGACTAACTGAAAAATACATATTTTTCTCCTTTATTATCTTGTTTCTGTGTCGATGTTGTTGGCTGTTCCTCTTAAAGATGCTCAAACTTTTTTGCACTATTCAGCAGTTAACATGTATGAGGTTAAACACAACATATTCTTTCAACGTTATCAGATAACGATGGACCAAAATGAATGGGGACCAACTGTCCCCAGTAGGATAGGAAAATCATCTTGTGTGGACATGTTATGGGCCCCATGAGGAAGGGTTATATTTTAGGGTAATACCTTTTTTAGGGCAAGGGCTGAGGTTAGGCGTGTAGTTATGATGGTTAATTTTTGGGAGTGAGTGTTGTCATTGAGGGGTCCCCAAAAGTATAGTGTGTGTGTGTGATTTAAGAGGATGAGAGTGAGATGAAAATTGTTTAGCCTTTAAGCTCTTTTATATATCAGAAATCTAACTACCAGTTGAAGTAAGTTTTTGTTATCATAAATTAAGTAACTACCCATGCTTCAATTTAAACTTGATAAAAAGATGTGAACATTTTCAAAATGCCAGTTGTTTACCAGTGTCTGGCCACATTGGTGAAATTCATTACATTACCAGTCACTCTTATCCAGAGCGACGGACAAGTGCATAGGGTCAAGGTGCAAAGGATACTGGAGCAACACTAGAAGCTAGATAACAATCCTAGTGCCATCATAAGACTCCGACGCAACATCAACTAAGAAACACAACTATTATTATCTAATATAAAACCTAAAATACTCACCTTAATTGACCAGGTGACTGAGGAAGTCACCTGGTCAACTTCAGTCACCAGTTAAACTGGTGATTTCAGTCTGAAGTCACCAGTTGAACTGATTCACCTCTTTTTTGTGATAAACCTAAAATAAACTAACAAGATTTCATGTGCCCAAACCAAGTACATCAAAATCAAGAAAAGGAATAGGGCTAAAACTAGGAGTCAGATATTGATTTCAAAACTTTCAACCTGCAAGAATCACCCTTTCCCCAATCTACTCTTTTTAACTGCTTATATCAAGAAGTCACTTATTTATATCACATTTTCCTGATCAAACTGATATATCAAAACGAGGGAAAAGTAAACATCTAACCCCTTCAGTAGTAGTTGCGATATTTAGCCTGTAGAGGGCAGCACAGGAGGTACCCGTCTACTTCCTGCCAGACTCTGGCTTTCGTAACGTTTACCTAAAATGTTTTGTAACAGACGAGTGGACTTCAACTCTGAAAAGGAGTTTGGAAGGAAGAGCTGATCAGGTAAACAAACCCGACAGTCTATTATTGACATGCCACTTAATCCTATTCTCAGTGGCCCCAATTAACAGCCATGTAACTAACAGGTTATTTTTCGTATTTTTGTGCTTGTCCCGTTAAAATGTGAAGTCCGTATTGTTAACACGTAGTTATTTAGTGCCCCCAGTTGACCTGAGAGTTTGAGGTGCTGCCATTGTTAACCTTAACAGGTGCCGTCAATTTGCACACCGTTTTGACTGCAAAATGACTCAGGTGCCCAAAGTTCGTCTTTCGGGGGGTTTGGAGATATGCCGGGTCTTAAACGGCATGTGGCAGGTTGCCGGGTATCATGGCCAGATGGATGGAACCAAAGCAGGTACGAATGAAATGATCATATCGCATTTAAAACTGCTTATTAGTGTCATCATTAATCACATGTATCATCAGCACACTGCATTTGAGAAACAAAACAAGCACAACAGAAAGAAACCTGTAAGTTGAGGAACAAGGCATTTTATTGGACTTAAAGGGAAAATATCAAGAACTACTTAACCATGAGCACTTTTAAGGGTTGAGGGTTGAGGGTTAAAGGTCTTTGTTAGCAACGTTGTCTCTAAAGGGAAAACTATCCTGACATGTTCTGTGCCATCCATCTGGTATATTACACAGGTTAAACATGCAAAAGCATTTAGGAGGTCTATAACAAATGGAATTATTTTATATCACAATATATCATATGTTGTATATGGATGCTCATATTTTCCCCATAGGGGTGCCCTGTCAGGTTATCATAAACGTACACCTTGGTTTAGATTAGAAACCTCCCTCTCTTCAACCCTTATCTGTGTTTTCTGACTTGTGCTTTCAGTACAGGCCATGCAGGCCTATGTAGACGCCGGTCTGACCACATTCGACATGGCAGATATCTACGGCCCAGCTGAAAAGATATTTGGACAATTCAACAGCCAGGTATAAGTCCACACACTGAAAATGAAAGTAAAACGCAAAATATCTTTAGAAGAAGCTACAACTTCTACACATCGTATAATGTATCACAAACAGGATATATGATGAATCAAGATTCAAAAGATTATAATATACTGTACCAAACTTTACAACAGAGACATGGAATGGTGAATGGAATATTTTTTATATTGCACTTTTCTAGTCTAGCGAACACTCAACAACAGTAATAATGAACGACAATAATATACTAAAAAGTCACCATTTTATTACAAATGTAATCGTTATACTCAGGGGTGCACATAACTTTCAGTGAGTTACTCAGATGGGTACCAGGAGATGCTGTTTGGTCGACTGGACATTTCTTCTTGGTTAGCGTTATTAGCCATGGCTTGTGCCATATTTGTGTGCTCCCTGCTCTTTTCGTGTTTGTCAAATAAAGGATGGTTGAAATTCTTTGAGCCTTTATAAAACGCACCTGTTTTGTCTGCTAGATGTGGATGTGAGCGGCAAATTTTACACCACATTTCAGTGGGCTCACCGTTAGCTTCAAGCACATCTTTAAGCCACTTTTCTGAAAAAAAAGTCTTATCTTTTGGCTCTGGGTCTAGTTGACATCTCTTTGTAGTTGGTGAAATGCCAAAGAAGCTGATTCCTGATTTTTGTTTCGCATCCATAACTCTATACCAGTTTTGTGCACCCCTAGTTATACTATTATTATCATATTACTACTATACTACCATTAGGTTCAGTTACATGTCTCCATATTCCTGAAATCATTAACATTTAAATAGAATTAAATCAGTGCACTGGGTAGTATTTGGGCAAAATTCAGCATCAGCTATTAAAAATACAGTGTCTGATGGAAATCATGCAACACGGAGACAATTTTTCAATAAAGATATATGAATAAGGACGAATATACAGTCGGACAGACCAATTAAACTGTGATGTCACTATCAAATCATTCATATATTCAGCTTGTCACTAGGTGGGGCACTTTTTTCATCCCTTAAATTGAAAATGCTCTCATGAACAAAGATCTGAATAGGGAAGAACCTAGATGGTGTATGAATGGCAGGGAAATGGTAAGCTAAGCTAATATGAGTCATCTTCAGGTTGCCTCCATGGTTAATACTACAAGCAGAGAAATCAATCGGTGTAAACCAATGTGTTAGGCTCAGTAAATGATAAATTGATTGATTCTTATACAATGCTTTTCACATGCTCTACTGCTGAGCCACTGTGGCCCCAAGATTACTCCTCTCAGTCACCTAAAAGCCATAAAGGAAACCATCATGGATCTAACCCATCTAATATAGTAGTGACTTAACACTAATGCCACAAGAGGGATTCATTAGTGTGTGTCTGTCTGTCTATCCGTCTGTCTGTCTATCCATCTGTCTGTCTATCCATCTGTCTGTCTAGCTGTCTGTCTGTCTGTCTGTGAGATATGTTGAACAAGAAACAGAATGAGAGAGACAGAGAGGCAGAATAAAAGTCAGACACACAGATGAAGTGAAACAGACATCTGAGACAGCTTTATGTTCCAGCTCCAGAGACCACAATAGAATATTTTTATGTCATACAAGCATTCTTTCATTTCCTGATGGCCCTTTCCTGCTCTCTTTTTGATTGAGTGTGGTCATATGCAGTATCCCTGCACAAAAACCATACAGACACACAGACTCAAACATGCTCATACATACATACACACACATACACACTCTCTCTCTCTCTCTCTCTCTCTCTCTCTCTCTCTCCCTCTCTCTCTCTCCCCCCCCC
>OMLC01081449.1:0-17209 GCA_900302585.1 Regalecus glesne
CTTACTTTCTGTCTATCTGTCTGTCTATCTATCTATCTATCTAGATATCTATCTATCTATCTGTCTATCTACCTGTCTGTCGGTCGGTCGGTCGGTCGGTCGGTCGGTCTGTCTGTCTGTCTGCCTGTCTATCTGTCTATCTGTCTATCTATCTATCTATCTATCTATCTATCTATCTATCTATCTATCTATCTATCTATCTGTCTATCTGTCTATCTGTCTGTCTGTCTGTCTGTCTGTCTGTCTGTCTGTCTATCTATCTATCTATCTATCTATCTATCTATCTATCTATCTCTCTATCTATCTGTCTATCTATCTATCTATCTATCTATCTGTCTTTCTGTCTGTCTGTCTGTCTGTCTGTCTGTCTGTCTGTCTGTCTGTCTGTCTGTCTGTCTGTCTGTCTGTCTGTCTGTCTATCTATCTATCTATCTATCTGTCTGTCTGTCTATATATCTATCTACCCAAGAGTGAAGGAAACAGTAGTGGTTGAGAGAGCAGGCTGAAAATGAACAGATGAGGAATGAGAAAGGGTGGAGAGTGGAGGAGGAGAGACTTATTCAGATGATGTCAATATATAGGGGAAAAAGAGTTCTTTCTTTCTTTCTTTCTCGGCTTCATTCTGTCTTACTTTCTTTCTCGCCCTCTTAACATATATTTCCCTTCAGGGTCGGTCCTGACATTAATTGCCCTACATTCCAAATTTGGAAGTGACCTGACCCTCAATTGTCTAAATCTAGACAACTGAATGTGTTTCAGCCCAGAACACAAATTGACTCTCACCATGGGATCCACACTCATTAAGACAGGTGTCTCCACATAGAGAGAATTTACGTTGTTCCCTTATTAATGAGTGTAGTCATTAATCATGTTTATCAAGCGTTTTATTCCTAAACCTGTTAGCATGTTGTCTGCTTTGCTTTCTCAGCACCTGTTGCATGCCTATCTGACCTACAAGAGGATTCCCTCCTCTGACGCTCTTCCCGAGGGTTCTACCACTTTCATCCTGGGGAGTGTTTCCTCATTTGAATCGAGGGTCTAAGGATGGAAGGTGTCATCCGTGGGGCAGCATTGCTCAGGAGGTAGGGTGGTCATCTAGGATTCAGAAGATTAGTGGTTCGATCTCTGGCCCTTGTAGAAAGCATGTCAAAGTTTCATTGAGCAAGACACTGAACTGCTAACTAGTCTCCTGTTCCCCAAGTACGGTGGCTGCTCACTACTCTTACAATAGAAGGAATTAAATCCAGATAATAAATTTCATTGTTTGTCATCCATCCATCCATTGTCAACTGCTTATCCGGAGCCAGGCTGTTGTTGGTTGTTTATTGGTATCTATTTTTGTGTCACAATTAGTTCCCACATTGTTGGGATGGACATGGATTTAGATGGAGCTTGGGAGATTAAGGCCAGGTACCCACCCTACCTGATGCCCTGCTGTATGTTTGAACCCGCAGCCTCTAGCATATCAATTCTTGAAGCACACACTTTACCACTGAGCTACCGTGGCCCCTGCAAAGCCCCCTGAGACTGCAACTATGATTTCAGGACGTACAAATAAACCTGACATAAGAAGAAAGAAGCTTTATTCATTTGTCATTTTACATACATACAACAAATTTTCCATCACAAACACAAACGTTTCCATCTTTTGATTTCTCAACTGACTTCACTGACTAACCAGTCATTGTCCAGTTTGAACACTTGTATCGATCTGTATTTCTGGTAGGGCTGTAGTAGCTCTGTAGCAGAGCAACCGCTTTGAGAACTGTTGAGCTAGATATCATGGATTCAATCTCACCACAGGGGATCAGGAAGGGCATCCAGCTATAATCCCCTATCTCCATCCAAGGCTGTGTCCACTTCCACAATGTGGGGACCAATTATGAGAAAAACGGATCTCTCTCTCTCTGCCTGTGGTATTTTTGTTGTTGTTTGGTATTCCTTCAGTGTTCTCTTTCTGCATATTGCTGTCAGTGGTGCATACTAATGGTTTCAAACTTAATGTGCTTTGTGAGCTGTCACAAATTGGCCAAGCATCATCTTGAAAGCAGCAAACTGTACCCTGAGGGTTGAGGAAAAGCTCATTGAACTGCTGGGATGGTGATAGCAGAGAACAGCTGTTGTCTGTTTGTATGACCATACAATTTGCGTGACTTCACACTGGAGTAATATGTAAATGTTGCTCTTAATATGAAACTTTGTTCGTCTGGTCTTGTGTTTTACTACAATACTTCCCACCTCATTGTTTAGATCATCATCCAGGGTAGAGGTCCTTTGCAGTTCTGAACACTTTTGAAAGAAATTAAGGAAATGGTGGATTTTATTTTCTGGCCTAGTGAGGTTGTGACGTGATATCACGACATTGTTGGTTTTAACATGACCTGTACACTCCAATAAATAGTGTCTGAGATTTTATTCTTTTATTGGAGTTACTTCAGTCATTTGACCATCTAGTTGCAAGTATATAAGATATTTGTGTTTTGAATCACAACATTAGATGTCATACTGCAGCACACTGATTATAGCGCTGCACTACATTTTGATTCTGAAATGTATAACTTTGCTTCCCTCTAAAGGAGATGCTTAGCTATTGCAGGACCAGAGCTCACTCAAGGAGCTCAACCTTAACCGACATGGCCGATAAACTGACTCCAATTTGTATTCATTTTACAGTGGCAGCAGTCCATTCCCAGGACTAAGAGGAGATAATACTGACAGGATCAAGATGAATAGAGATACAAATGGAGATAAGCCTCCTTCCATTCACTTTATTCACAGAGCATGTGAGATCCAAGAGAGAGAGAGAGAGAGAGAGAGAGAGAGAGAGATGGCAGCAAAATCTTTCCAAGTAGGTCTGTTTTGCTTGTTTGACAAAGCTCATACAGTAGTAAATGCTGAAGGAGTTAATAAGTATAAAGTAATAGATAAAACAAAAAAGCTTTCAGTATTTCAGCATAGCCATACGAATTTGATGCCACTGAGACACTTTAGGTCTACACATGCATTACGCATATTTTCCCTACATTCTTCACATATCTTGTAATTCCGTTATAATTCCGTTATTCCCACTTGTGTAAATTGTGTTTCAATCTGTATCCACAACATCCATTACACATCTGTAAGTCTTGGGAGAGAAGATCCCTCCTCTGTGGCTCTCCCTGAGGTTTATTCCTATTTTTCTCCCTGATAAAGGCTTTTAAGGGACTTAGTTGCTCCTTTAGAACAAGATGTTGTGTTTGTGTAGACCCCACTGAGGCACATTTGTAAATTGTCCTGATGGGCTGTGCCACTGGCTCGACGTTCCTCGTTAGGTGAGTGTTTGCCCCTGGGGTGGGTAGGGGGCGTTAGAGAGGGTGGACGGGCCATCAGCAGACTGCGGGTGTGTAAAAAAAGAAAAGAGTTCACTAGCTTGCGTGGCGAGGGCGGAACGCATGACGTAGCCCGGCGAGGACACGGAGGCTGTTTATTGTTCCTCCCCATCAGCAGTGAAAAAAAGGCTAGCCAGCAGCCCCAAGCCGAGGTAGTCCACACAGGTATTTTTACACGGTTTGCTGCAGGCTCACGACAGGTAGAACGGCCAGGACAGTCGACCACACACACCAGGGGCCATGGCGTACGCGTACCTCTTCAAATACATTATCATCGGAGACACGGGTAAGCAACGAATACGCCTGCCTGCCTGGCACTCAGTGTTGCTAGCTAGCCGATTAGCGTCTAAGCTAGTTTAGCTCTCTTCGCTACCCATCCCGTCTTATTTCCGCAGTGTTGGATAGTCCAGTGACGTGTTAAAAGAGGAGACTCCAGGGGTGGGATGACGGCTCCAAAATCCTCCACCGCTAGTATAGCTCGATGTCAGTTCGGACGTGCATTGGAAGCGCCAACAAGAGCCCCACGACGCGTTGTCAGACGCGGCATTAGTCTCACTTTTTGCCCCAAGCGTTTGCTTCATCTGCTACGTGTTCGGCCTGTGTTTGCTCTGAGGGCGGGGGTGTTCGCAGACGCTAGCTACTCCAGCATGCTAGCGAGTTAGCGGCTAGCTGGCGTTAGCTGTTTTGCTCCCTTATATTGCTCACACAGCTGAACGGGACAGTGCATATGACAGCTCAGCATATCCAGTTACACGACACGCATGACGAAAGTCGCTCCTTTCCCGTGTTACGTACATTTAGGGTGGCTTAATGGTTAACGCAGAGTTTGATGTGAGCCTGTCAATAGAAGGCCAGGACGTCAAAGCCTCCAATAAAGAAAAAACGGAAAATGGCGTAGAAGAGTTTCAGTATCTTAAAACATTCCGTCCATCAGATGAGGCTTAATCTCATCATTCCCCAGGAGTGCTTTGCCCATTTTACTTAAGATCACTCGTTGATACTCAGAATGGGTCATATCGATTGAGTAATGGGCAAAGTTGTGATTTGTTTACTATGTTGAGCAATGGTGACGAGGGGCCTGCTCCTACATCTTGTTTTAAGACAGCAGGTGCGTTTCACACCTAGCTGCCTCAAGTGAGATCAGAAAATTGCAGCCTTGGAACAACATTGAGATCATTAAGATGACCAATTTTTAAACTTTGAGTTATCTTGATCTTTGAAAAGCCAGATCAAAACCTATGACTTTCAAATCACCTGCCCTGGGTATGTGCTTTTGGCTGAGAAAAGGCTTGCCTCAATATTAACCTATCATATGTTCCATTATGTAGCTGTATTGTATAGAGTTGCAAAGAAGCCTCAAGTAAAGCATTCATCCATCCACTTTCAACCACGTATCTGAAGTTGGGTCACAGGGCCATGCTGGAACCTATCTCGGCGCTCATTGGGCAAAAGGTGGAGAAACACCCTGGGACAGTTCACCACTCCATCTCAGGCCAGGCATTAAGGTTCAAGCCCGGATGCTCTTCCTGACGTCCTTTGGTTCAAACCCACAGTTTCTGGTTCGTTAGGTCCCGAAGTGTGCGCTTTTACCCCTGAGCTACCATGGACCCAAAGAAAAGTATAGCTCACTTAAATTAGTTGGTAGTAAAATGTAGGTTTCACGTGTTATTTTTCATATTTCACTAAGTAGTCATTAGAGACCGACAAGTTTACTTGAGTGGGATCATGCAGGATCATGACTTGTGCCGGGATGATGTTTCTATTTATCTATTGCTATTTTTGCCAGAGGAGACAACTGCCAAGATTCCAGGTTACAAGGTCCTCAATTGCATGTTCTCCCTACTATAAATCAATTTTCCTGTCTGTTCCACTCTAGTTGCTCATAGCCTCATCTTTGGTTTTGAGTCTCACTCCCGACAGATCATATTGTAGAGGATGGAGCTTAACTTCAGGCCTCTAAACCTGAGACAGGTCAAGGGTCATTAAATAGCTAAGTAAAATATTGCAGATTTAATTTCTAGTTTTAGTTCATTCCTTTCTTTATAAGGCTTTTGCTGTTAGATAGCATTTAGTAATTAGCTATGTGGGAATGGTGAAGTGGTAAAAAGAAAAAAAGTTATTTCCATATGTACCTTCTACTAGTCTAGAAGTTAAAGAAGGTAAAATTTCATCTCATTTTAGACTTCACTGTTTTCCTGAGAGGACTCTCCCAGTCACAAATCTATTTCAGTGCCAGACCCCAGTCTGTAGTCATAACTTGCTAGTCTTCGGGATATCAATGACACTGATAGCTGTAGGATTAGAATCAAGGTATTTTTAGGTTGTTTAGAGATAGTATTCTGCATAGAGAATAAAAGGAGGCCACGGTAGCTCATCGTTAGTCCCCATGTAGTGGGGGTGGACACGACCTGAGACTAGATGCCCTACCTGATGCCCCGCAGTGGGTTCGAACTCGCAACATCTGGCTTTCGGTTCCTGAAGCACGCACTCTACTACTGAGCTACCACAGCCCCCCACTGACATTACCCTATTTTATAGATTGTAAGTATGAGTAAGATGCACAGAGTACAAGATTCTGTAAAAATAAGTCAAAGTGGATAATGGATAAAAAAATAAAGGTACATGGTCACAAGTGTTTTCTAAACCACCTCGTGTCAGGTCAAGTTGTAGCACAAGTGTTAGGGCATCAAGAACTAGGAATTTGATTGCAGAAGCATTTTAAGGCTTTGATATCAGAATGTGGAGAGTAGACTTGTGTATTTAATGAGAATAATTTGTTGATCAGTTTGATCTGAACTCGTTTTGTGGGGTGAGATTTTGCAACTCATTCTTGGAGAATAATGTATAATAAAGCCTGACTTCCTACCCCATGAGGCTGATTTGAATTCACTGGTCATTATGTAATGGACCCAAACTAGTTTATCATTATCTGTCATTCTTTATCTATCCTTTTAGCGGGCTTCGTGTTTCAGCTAGGTGTGACTGTTGCATTAGAGAATACAACCTGTACCATGCCAGGTTAAAGCTGTGGTATGCAGTTTTTTATGGCATCATTGAGCTCCATAATAAAAAGTTCCATAATAACCTTTCAGCATGTTGTAGTATCTGAGAGAAAACTAGACTTCTGTGCCTCCTCTGGGCTCAGTGAGAGTGCTCCGTTCCGTTCTCTGTCACAATCGGGCTTTAAGAAAATCTATCTCGGGACGGAAGATTTTAGCCAGTCACGGGTTCAGAAATTATTAGAGATGGATTCTTGAATTATTTTTGCCTTGTTGATTGGACGCTGTCTGTTCTCACTGACATTAACCCTATTTTCTAGAGTGTAAGATATACAGTGTGGGAGATTCTTTTAAAAGATCTCAAAGTGGGTAATGAATCAAAAAAGATATTTACATGATCATAAGTGTTTTCTGAACCACTTCTCTCTTTAGCTCAAGTTATCCTTCATATTTTGTGGCCTTAAGAACTGTGAATGTGACTGCAGATACATTTTATGGCTTTGACATCAGAACACGGAGTATGAATATGTCTTTCATAGGGATGATTTGTTGATCGGTTTGATCTGGACCCATTTTGAGCTGTGAGATTTTGAATATGGTTCTAGGGGACAATGGGGGGGGGTAGCTCAGTGGTTGAGCACATGCATCAGGAAATGATAAGCCAGGTGTTGCAGGTTTGATCCTACCATGAGCCCTTCAGGAAGCATATCTGGCCTTATTCTCCCATTCTCCATCTAGGGATGTGTCCACCCCGTCAATGTGGGGACTAATCATTACATGTAAAATGGAATCTTTTTATTCTTGGGGTATAATGTGTGTTAGAGCCTGACTTCTTACCTCATGAGGCTGATTTGAATTCACTGCTCATTATTTCATGGACCCAAGTTAGTTCATCATTTTCTGCCATTCTTTATCTAGTGCGTTATTTATGTTCTTTTCATGTTTCAGCTAGGTGTGACTATTACATTAGTGAATACAAGCTGTACTGTGCCCGGTTAAAGAGGTGATAGGCCTCATCATTGGGGAACATTTTCATAACCTTTCAGGATGTTGTAATTTAAGTGGTCTGAGAGAAAGCTAGACGTCTGCACCTCCCCTGAGCACAGCATTCAGGCTTTAAAAAGATCCAGCTGGAGGACGGAAGATTTTAGCCTATCATGGGTCATTTCAGAGATGGGGTGTTCCTATTGCCCTAAATGTGATCAATTCGTGTACGTGATGTGATCAATTCACGTTCTAATCCTAAATATTAATCAATAAGACCACCTCCAAATGGCTGCTTCATATGAATCATATTAGTGTAAGAGATGTGGTGATACCGTTTTTTTTTAATGGACTGATTATGAACTACGAGACAAGTTCAATAAGTCTGGCTTTGACATGTCTTGGCTGTGCACCTAACTGTTCTAACTGGATGCAAGTCTCTGACTATTGCATCGCATCAACACACTTTCTGTCTACACTGAAACGGTCATCTATAGAAACCACATGCCCATCAGCTGTACATTCAAGATCAGACTGGGGACGTTCCTTGTCCATGAACAGTACTTTTCAATGCGGGTGATTGGAAGTAAATAGAAACAAGGCTGTCTGACAAAAGTTCAGCTCAAAATGATGTGGTGCGGTGCTGCGTTGGAGAATGAGAAAGAATTAGTTCAACTTCTTAAATTATGTTATCTAGACATTGTTTTGGAGCTGCAGAATTAGATGACTTTAGTTGGCATCCAGCACCAGCAGCACTTTTTAGATCAGATATTTGTCCTCCTCCATTAGACAGCTAGGCCAACAGCGTTAAGCGCCTTTTTGCTTTGACCCGAGTTGCATTTCCTGACTTCTGTAAAGCATTTTTTCACAATAAGGGTCAAAATGCTGTTTAGCTATGTGTGTCCTGGTTGCCACTCTAACCTGTGTGGATCAGGTTCTTCATCTGACCCCAGTACCCTGAAGGCCTTGTCAGTAGCCTGTAATGTAGTCTTATGATGTGCTGTCCTAAAGCTTTTATGTAGGGAAAAATAAAGGCCACAGATCTTTCCCATTCACAACCATGTCCGCTATCCATTGCACAAACAATTTGAATCCGGATGATAAAACTGAGATGTGCATTTCCTATGTTGGAACTCCTTCCATCTGTCGTTTGAATCGGCTCTGTTAGTATTTGGTTGTTTCTGAGGTGTAGAATTGATCTTAAAAGCAAATTCTCCTATTGATGCTTATATTTAGAGCGACTTGAGTAACTCTGGGGTTTGCCTTTTGGCTCTGCTGCCTCTACCATGGGGTATTCTGTTGAAGCACAGAGCCATAAGTTGACTCCTGATATTCATAGTTATGTGAATTGCTGCAGCGTAATAGTTCTACATTAGAGCCGCGGTGGCTCGGTTAGTAGAGCATATGACTGGGACTCGGGCATTGTGGGTTTGTATCCCACCGCGTAGCTCGGTAAATGTGAGGCATTCATTATGAAGCGCTTTGAGTGGTCGTTTTACTAGAAAAGCACTATATAAGAACAAGTCCATTTGCCAAATTATAACCTCCTTTGAATGTTTCCCATCAGGTATCATGCTGGCTGAGGGGTGAGTTCTCACAGCAAGATGGTATTGGGTTTGAGCCCTTTCGGGTAGCATTTTTAAGAAGACACTCTCTCTAAAAAAATCTGTTCACTTGTCTATTCATCTAATGAACAGCACTCGCATCATTAAGGTCAAATAACAATAGTTTTTCACGCAGCTAGACCCTTGTCTCCCCTCTACCACATCGGATAAGGGTCCTATAAATTAAATAGATTGACTACGTTTTTACATTTATTGGCCAGAATAGTCCCTGTGTCTCTTGGCACCCTGTGTCTCGGTCTGCAGCCATGCCTTGCATCCTGCTGATAGCATTAATTAGACTCGTTAGTGGGACAGATATGGTGTGACTCTTACCAGAAACCTCCCTTCATACTCTCAGCCTCCTTTTCCCCGTTGGTCATTCTATAAGAAACTCAAACGGTGTCATTCTAAATGTCGGGTTGTATACAAAATGGTGTTCGAAGGAAAGCCACTTTATCTGGTCATTATATTCATACAATCAAACGTTCTCTGCGTTTAACTCCTCCTATTGTATAGGAGCACTGGGTAGCTGCTGTACTCAGGAAGCAGTTATGGGTTCAGCGTCTTGCTCAAGGACACGTTGACATGCTTTCTGAGGAAACCGGGGATCGAACCTCCGATCTTTCAACTGACCACCCCACCTCCTGAGCTGCACAACCTCATTCCCTGTTAAATGCATGAGGAAACAGTTGTGGAAAGGTGTGCTAGGTTAATAGATTTGTATGGCCTCTGTGGATATGATTGGCCACACAGTTTTTAAGGCATAGGAACTCCCTTCAAGCCCTCGCTGACTTCTTTTGTTAACATTTTGGAACTGTGCTTTTCAGCATAAGGTGATGTCTTGACAGCCTATGATGGCTGACATCGTGCTGGGGAGTTGTTGGAGACTAATGTAGAATTAATTTAACCGTTGAACACTTACAGAAAACACCACAAGCTACCGGGGGGGGTGTGTGTGTGTGGTTTCTAGATATATTGTTTGTATTTAGCATCATGTGACTGTTTATTCTAGTAATGAGCTCACTGAGTAGCTAGGCCGGTTATTGTTTGCTCAGAGCGAGCAGGTTAATTCAAGCACCTGCTCGCCACCAAGCTGGTTTTTCAGCTCGGCAGCCCGACCCTCACCCATTAGACCTGTCAACCAGTCAGTCCCTCGTGTCTTCTACATTTGTCATTATAGTTGCATGATGACAGGCAGCCCGTGAAGCCATTCTCACACCTATGAGCTGTTGAAAACTCACTGCTGACCTTGTACCATGTCCACACCAAAAACCAGAGGCCACCATGAAGAGAGACCTTTCCTGGTGACACCATTCCTCTCGGGACCCAAGGCAAGAGAGCGATTACCCAGTGGAGATTTAAATACCATGATTAGCATGAAAAATAGCACAAGTTCCATGAGCGCTAAGACCAATAGAAGTTAAAAGTAGTTACTCGTGCTGTGCTGCAAGTTTATTTGTTCCATTTATCCCAACGGGCGTTGAGTGCAGCTTGGAAGGTTCAACGGTTTGCCACCATAACCTTCTCCAGCTTTCTGACCCCTTACAAACTCATCTCGACCTTTCACAGGGAGTTCCTTGGTCTTCATGACTGATGTGATCTGCCATCTCAGTTGTGAGCCCTCACAAAGCTGGTGAAATGTACTGTACAGTCATACAGTCTAACGCAGACGGCTCCAAACTCGACGTGTGCGGACTTTGTTCATGGAACTGGTGTGTGACTTTGGGTGAACACGTATCGGTACATTTCCTGGGTTTTATCATTCAGTATTGAGGAGGATCTAAAACTGAGGTAATTACATTGAGGTGGAAAGGGGCGGCATGGCTCGGTGGGTAGAGCGGTCACCTGGTGATTGGAAGGTTGCAGGTTTGATCCCCACATCTGCAGAGAAACGTGTCGAGGTGTCCTTGAGCAAGACACTGTTCAGCTAACTGCTCTGCCCTGTGATAGATTGGCGACCTATACAGGGTGTGTCCCCGCCTTTCACCCAATGAGAATTAAGATAGGCTCCATTTCCCCCCTGCACCCGAATTTGCATAAGCGGTTGACAATGGATGGATGGACATTGATGTGAAATAAATGCCAGCAGGCTGAAGTTGTGATTTGAATTGAGTATTATGGGATGCATTGTGTGATATCCTCCTTCCATGTCACTTTTTCTTCTCCCAAATGGAGACGGTTGACATTTGAGGCTAAAATGGCAGTTTAGAACACAGCAGCTGGCTCCATCTGTTCCCATGACAATGCCCCTTGACCTACAAGATGAGTGGGTGGTCAGTCTCCTGTTTTGACCAATCAAGGGTTCAGGATGCAAATAAGAGGAGGGAATCCTGGGATGTGCCTCTTCTCTTCTCCCTTAGCCATGATAGGTGACCATCCCTGTCTGTAGGAAGGACTGCTAAAACAGGAATAGAGAGTCATTTGGCTCTTTAGATATCCTGAAAATGCTTTTTTGTTGAGTTCTCATAGCGGTTAGCTTTGTCACATCCTACGTGAGAAGCTGAACATACTCCACCAGTGTGGTGAACGGTGTTGGAGATGGTCCTTTGCTAATGATGTGCACTATATGAGGACATGGAGGGGAGCCTCCCGAGTCGGACTATTGGCTGGCGTACAGAGTGATTAATGTTGTATTCTTCAGATGTATGTAGGTGGAGAGCTTGTTGCCATCTGGTCATCTCCTGCATGCCTTCATACTTACTTACTTTTGTGTGCTAGCAATAACCCGTCACCTGTTCACCTGTTCCAAGCCTGACTCCTAAACGTGAATACATCATTTTCCCAATAGACATTTACAATAAGTTCTTTGAACCTCCCCACTTTTCTCTCTCCGTCCAAAATCTGTACGTTCGTAGGCATGCACTCATCTGCAAACAGTCTCAACCTAAACCCAGGTCCGGGTCCCAAAAGAGGTGAATCGGTTCAACTGGGTCAGAAGTTTATTCAGAAATGTTTCGTTACTCAAACAGGTGACTTCTTCAGTCTGAGCCGACTGCAGCACCCCCACCCTTACAGACAATACAGTGATACCACACAACAATAGGCTGGGTTCATACGAGAGTTCGGTCATTGACTGACCATTCAGTGGCAATGAGCACCATTCACAAAGGATTGGGGGAATATTTGTAATCACAGCATTGTAAGACGATGCCAGATGCAGTCTCAGGCCACCACCCCTGTTCAACTATCGAGGCCCGTCCTCTTCCACTGAGCTACCATAGCCCCCGTCTCACCTTAAACCCACTTGTGCTTAAATGAAAAACAGCCAACACGGCAGCCTTAGTCTCCACAAAACTCAAACAAGGCCCCAGTTGTTTTTTTTCTGTCAATATGAATGGTAAACGGACTGCATTTACATAGTGCTTTTCTAATCTGCCGACCGCTTTACAATGTAGGCCTCACATTCACCCACACACACACACACACACATTCATACGCTAATGGTGGAGGCTGCCATGCAAGGCACAGTGTCTTGTTCAAGGACATTGGATCGTTACAGTAATGTGGATATCTGGTCTCACTGTATAGCTGCTGACTACTTCACTGGCTCTGGATGTGACCTGACAATGCCTGCAACAGATTGTCTACCAACCGTTAACATTTTCAACAATTTTTATCCTAATACCACACCGACCCATAGTACACCACCATGGGTTCCCAATAGTTTTTCACTGGACAACCCCAATGAGTCAACTTTGTGATTCATGGGACAGCCATGCTGTTGGTCACATTTGTCTTTCTTGGGGGGAAACACACAACCTTTAAAAAGTCATTTTAAGTGTTGTTCTACGTTCACGACAACCAGCCATTTCCCCTCTCTCACCCCCATATACATATGTGTCTTCCCTTTGTATCAGTTAAGACCCCAGTCTGTTCGTACAAACTGAGGTCCTGTCGTTGAGTTGATCATTATTGTGTCCATATTTGACGGCATGTCGGTGTGCAGATGTGCATCCAAACCTCAGTATGGGTGACGCTGTTCCCTAATGGTGTATGTGTATACATGTGTTGCCTTCGCCAACACTTCTGCCTAAATCTGTTCCAACCTCTTCCTCCTTCTTTTCTTTAGGTGTTGGGAAGTCATGTCTATTACTACAGTTCACAGACAAGAGGTTTCAGCCAGTTCACGACCTCACCATCGGTAAGACCCTGTCTCTCTGTGCTTCACTAGATGCACCATTTTAGACCATACAACTCCTAGGTGACCTAGATTCCAGTTTTCTCCTCCTATATTGATGGTCCCACAGATGCCTCGAACACCAAAGGTGTTGTTACTTGTTTATTTCGTGTCCAAGTATAATTTTATATTCACAATAATATAACCACTCGGATATCTGCTTCCTTTTGGATGTGAACCACATTTAAGCCAAGGTGCTCACCCTAAATACAGCCGGACGGTTTAACGATGGCTTGGTAAATGGCTGAAAACGCCTGATACGTGTCTCTCACTGCTGTGCACACTGTGTAACCAGCAATATTACAGTCATTTGATTGTAACTAGTAATCAGCGTTTCCTCTATATTCCCTCAGCAGTTCATGCAATAAGGAAATTGGTGCTATAGAAAGAGAAGTAAAAAAGTGATACAATCAAATTTTCATCTTTAATGCAAAAGAAGTGCATTTCTAAACTCCAGAATAATAATGATGATAACCAGTAGTTGGTGATGATCATAATAACATCATGTTAATAATTACTTCAGTGGAATAGCTTTTTAGTAATACAGCTTGGACTGAAACTAAGGCTTTGACCAAAACTGAAGTTACCACCAACCGCCACTGCTGCTTCAAGTGAATCTGTCGCTCTTCTCGAGCCTAACGGAGATTACACTTGCACGCAGTCATAAAATACAGTGATTAGAAATGGTTAGGAGGAATGCAATCAGTTTGTGGAATCTAAAATACACAACAAACCTCAGAGCAACCCAAAGGCCTTTGAAAAGATGATAAACCAAAATTATTTCAAGCTCGTTTGTTTTTTTCCTTCAGGTTGTGTTCCACAGTGGTTCTTCAGTTATGGCACACATAACTGATAAGCAGGCACACCAGTTATACATGTGTTGGGGTTGCACCAAACTTTAATTCCCTGTCATACATCCACTCCTGCTTGCGTGGATAAGCATTAAAGGCATTCAACCATGTCTGTCTATTTGCAACAGGGATAGTGCATGGAAAACAAATACTGTTGTTCCTGATCGTTTCTGCATCTCTGGGGTGGCAGTGAAACCGAGTTCTCCGGCTGCCGAGTAATGTATCGGGACATCGGTTGGGAGACAGAAAAACTACACCCCAGCATGGTTTCAAACACTAATCTGCTCCAAACGTGTTCAAAAAAACACATTCTCATTCTTTCAGTGGCATCCCACAACACTAGTGAGAGGATTTTATGGATGACTGTGAGCAGAACACTGATTTATCCATCAGTGTAGTACACATTGAGGACTCCACTGCTTCAATTGACTAAATTACTCAGCAGTACTAATTGGATGGGCACAAAACCATTGGTAACATTTCCCTTTAAGAATCTCTACGCGTGTTTAGGCTGCCAATAGTCTTGATTTCTCCATTTCACTAGTGCTGTACTGTTTAATTGAAATGGAATTGTTTTCAGAAGTACCCGGCTCATTTGGGTGTCATCTGTAAATGGCTCATTAGCATGATTGCTTGATGATAAATAGCCCATCTTCAGAAGAGGATCTGATTTCCTGTTTGAGTTTGCATAT
This sequence comes from Regalecus glesne, assembly GCA_900302585.1. Lineage (NCBI taxonomy): Eukaryota > Metazoa > Chordata > Actinopteri > Lampriformes > Regalecidae > Regalecus > Regalecus glesne. The sequence continues at coordinate 14,676 of OMLC01081449.1, forward strand.
AACTGACATCCATCATCATCCATCTTATCATGGAATTACATTTTAATATAGTGATGTGTTCTGACCTCTATTGTGTAAAAGTACTTGACTAATGGCAATAGGGACCAAATGAGATGAGGGGCAGCAGCATACTGGAACAAAGAAATGAGGCTATTGAGGTCCACACCGCAGTGGAGATTCTTAATGCATGTACATGTGAATAGGAGGGGAATCTGCAAGGAGTGAAACTTAAGCACGACACCAGTCCATGGATTGTGGTGGCATTTATATGGACTGATTAGCAGCTATGTGTACCCTTGACAATGGGAAATGTAGAGAAATACAACCTTTATAACAACAATAATCCAAAAAGGCCTGGTGTCCGAGTCAAACTCTAATTTTCCGTTTTTAACCCTTAGTTTATCAAACGCATAATATTTGCACTGGAAATGAATTGGATCATGTTGATGTAAGTGAGGGAACTCTTAAAGAGGGAGGGCATTGGGTAGAGATGAGAGTTTTAATGGTGACCAAAAAGTCATGAAGGCTTTTTGGAAATAATTATGTTATAAATTCCTTCATATGTGTGTTGTTGTTTTTTGTCCAGGTGTGGAGTTTGGAGCAAGGATGATCACTATAGATGGAAAACAGATCAAACTGCAGATCTGGGATACGGTAATTGCTATAAAACTGTGCATGTTTTGGGTAAACAGGCTAGTTAGTCGACCTACTCAAACACGGTGTATCGGTAGAAAGCATTTGACTTCAGAATAATTTAGGTGGGTTCCAGATGCCAGAACTTTCCCTCAGATGTCTGCCTATAGGGCTGACTCCATCAATATCAAGTGTATGCTCAAGTGGGGTATAGACAATTTTCAGTCCTAAAGGTATTTCTTTTTCAAGAAGGTCAAACCAGATATGGTTCCTAGGATATAAAACTCTTGAAGCAAGAAGTGTGACCAACCATAAATGCCACCGAATATGCATTGTCATCACTGTTTTTAAATTCTGTTAAAGGTGAGAGAGGTCTGTTTAATGTGTCATGATTAGTCTCCATGCTATGGGGGTGGACCCAGACTCAAATGGAGCTTTTGGGGATAAAGGGATATATTCCAAGCTATCATTTGGAACATTTGAAAGTCCTATCCAATTTTTCAGCCACTGCTAATGTTGTCGAACAGTAGATGTCATTCATATTTATCTATCCTGTAATTCAGCCTCAACATTCCACTTTTGCAGGCCTGCTACATTGCTATACTAGTCACTGGGGACAGTTGGTTAGTTTTCATTCAGTTCAAAATGCATTTCACACTTCAACCAAAGCCAACGTAATGCTTTGCTAATCTGTCACGTCAAATCTGAGTGGTTATTTCAAAATGGCATTTTTGCAAGTTACAGGCGGCATAGCTCGAGCGGCATCGGTAGACTGGGTCGTCCAGTTATCTGAAGGTTGCTTGTTTGATCCCTTGCTCCTTCAGAAAGTTTCTTGGAGGATCCTTAAGCAAGACACTGAACCCCCCACTGCTCCCCAGCCACTGCAGCTGCCCACTGCTCCTATAAAATAGAGAGGTCCGTTTAACATGTCACGATCAGTCCCCATGTTGCTGGGTTTGACAAAGATTTAGATGAAGCTTGGGGGTATAAGGCTGGATGCCCTTCCTGACACCTCGCGGTCGGCTTGCACCTGCAGCCTCTGGCTCATTGGTCCCTGAAGCGCATGCTCAACCACTGAGCTACTGAAGCCCCTACAGTTAGAATATGAAGAATAAAGAATTTATGAAACCCTTCATCCTTTACTTCAATTACTGTCAATTTGTGATATTGGGCAATACAAATAATATTGACTTGACTTACTTTAGCTCTATTGGACTCAATTATTTTAGTCATGATTCCTCCATCTGGTCGACTTCTAACTAAATGTAGAGGTTTACTCGTGGACTAAATCCTTCATGACCCACAGAATTAAGTACATCAGCATTTCCAAGTTAGAATCTTCATATACATACATGGGGGGGGTAGCTCAATAGTAGAGCATGTAGTTCAGGAAATGATGAGCCAAATGTTGTTGGCTTGAACCCACTCCAGGACATCAGGAAGGGCATATGGATCTCTCATACACATTCATTCATGTCATGGCATTGCAAATCTGCTGCAGTTCACTGGCGTACCAGCAGATGGAGTTGGAGTTCCATAAATGTTATGTAAGCAGACACCAAGAGGCGTTCATTGTCAGTAAATGGAGTGCACAAGCTGCACCTGTGTTTGGAGGCCCACCTGTTCATATGCTACAATAGGAGCAGGCTAGCCTAATTTAAAAGTTCTTTAGCATTGGGAATGTAGAAAGGTGTCCTATTTTTCTTGAGCTCCGATCATCTGCATGAAATTGTTCTCTGTGATGAGCTTGTGGAACTAATCTCTGACTGGCAAGAACACAGTTGATTGCCGGTTGTAACTCAGTGGACTTAAACGTTTGACCAATACTAAATGGCCAGGGGGATGAATGTAAAATAAATGTCTGGGTATTGTTTTGGATGGTCTCACAGCATATTGAAAAG
>OMLC01081451.1:0-25000 GCA_900302585.1 Regalecus glesne
TAGCCTCTATCAAGGTCACTTGCCAAAACATTTGAAAAAAAAAAAAATCACCTATTGTTTGTTGAACACTTTGGACTCAGACCGGGGTGTTTTCTCACCTTATGCCCAATGAGTGCTGGGATAGGCTCCAGCATAACTCTGTGACCTGACTTCAGATAAGCAGTTGATGATGGATGGATGGATGGATGGATGGATTTTGGACTCAGAATTAAGATTATGAGGCCAACGTTAGCCATTAAGATGATGCTTTGAGTGTCTAATGGGGGGGGAGGGCGTGGTGGCTCAGTGGTAGAGCGTGCACCTTCGAGCCGGGCATAGTGGGTTCATATCCTGCCACAGGGTGTCAGGGAAGGAGCACCTGGCCTTAATCCCTCTCGTTCAGTGAACGTGAGACATCCATTGCAAAGCGCTTTGAGTGGTCGCTAGAATAGAAAAGTGCTACATAAGAAGTCCATCGACCATTCACCGGCCTTATTGGTAATCCAGCCTGTTGTTACGGTTACTTACATAGCAACCCTTGGCCAGCGTATGAATTCAGAGTGGTGATTTATCTTGATCCTGATGAACATGTAGATTAAATGGTTCTAGCACACAGCCTCCATCCAATGAGAAATGGGCATTCTCCATGACCACCATATCGGTAATATCACGTAACCTAGCAACTCAGCTGAAAACAAGCAGTCGATAGGGCTTCTTAAAATTTCCAACTCAAGACTAGGATCTCACTTATTTCTGTTGAAAGCCAAATCCGACTACAGTTGTGCTTCACATCCACGACACTATGTCCACGTTTCACGGTCCAATCAGAACTCACAACGTGCCATTCGTTCCCACACTCTAAATAAGAAGGTGCTTACCTTCCTCCTCATTCACGGTACTCTCTTCTTCAGCTTTCCTAATTCTCTGCTCCATTATCACTCGCTTGGCCATGGTGGCAAAGGTGCGCTTACAGGGCTTGACAGAGGGAGTAGCAGAGGAAGAATAGGTGGTATCCATAGGGATAGCGGAGGAGGCCTGTGCTGAGGATGGAGTGGGGACAGGAGGTAGGCATTGTGTTGGGGGACTTACGTCCAAGCTCATTGGCTTAAGGGAGGCAGTAGTAGATGTCGGAGAGGTTATAGGATCTGACACCCGAGGAGCAGAGGGGGCAGAAGAGGCAAAAGGTGGTGTTTTGTGGATGGACGATGTAGCAGGATGTATTGGTTTAGATTTGTCTGGAGGAGCAGGGGAGGCTGAACATGAAAAGGAGAGAGGGGAGCAGGCAGATGGATGGACGACATGAAGGGAAGGTGTAGAGGAGGATGATGCAGAAATAGATTGCATGGGTTTGGCGGTCATATCTGTGGAGGATGAAATGTTGGAGGCCTGAGGAGTGGAGTTACTGGAGATGGATGGAAATGATATCTGGGATAGTGTGGGGGAGAGGGGAGAGGGGCTATCAAGGCCGGGGGATGACCCCTCCGTGCTGACGGTGGTGGGTGGAGACTGTAGATCCATCTCCATCTGTCAAAAATAAGAGAGAGAAAAAGGGAATTAGAGTGACTCGTCTCCACCTTGACGCGGAACAAAGTATATGCACTGGGATGGGAGATGAGGTAAGCATAGCAAGTCAGTGAAAAGTAGAGATATCTAAATCCCTCTGCAGGGACACCGGAGGACATCTGGATGTTTTAACCCCTCGGTATACCTAAAATATAGCAGCTCTCCTTTCCATTGAAAGGGGAGGAGAACAAAGTCTGATCGGGAAAACCGACATGGGGTGTAACTGAACTCTCCCCAATATCAATGTCACTTTGAACTGCTGCTCGTTGCAACGACAGAACATATTGTGATTTGACGTTTGGACGTGCCTTTGATAAAACGAAGTGATTTTTCAAATTGAAAGGAGGTTGTACCTTCTCACTCAGTAGGTTTACACGGTCCATGAACACCAACAGCCCTATTCAACATCAATTGCTCTTTCCTATAGACAGCCTTGCTTCGTCACCCACACACAGACTTTCAACATCTAAGTATAGAAACCCAATGAGCTCAAGTGGTTTTTTTAAATTGTCCGGACGTTGACCCGTGGCTAGAACAAACCCTCAAAGAAACAGCTATCGGTACATATTACCTGTTATCTAGCTTCACAGACTTCTTCAAAACACAAAACGCCTTTGGAAGTCATTAGTTGGGATCAGATAGGTTGCTGGGGTCCACTCCTCCCTGCACGGTGCTTTGAAACCAGAGAGACCCCTGTTATGTTCAACTTATAGACCATGGTCCCTGAGCACAACCAGCCTCACACACTCCGCCCTCCTAAAATAGAAAAGCACTCTCATAGGCAGCAATGGCTGCCAGTCAGCCAAATCGACCAATCTGATTGGTTAGAAAGGGAGCCTATCCACTGTCTCTTCTTAGGAGTGTCACTCCTTCACACGTTTCCCCCCGAGTGTCCACGTCCACCACCTATGACGTGTTCTCTGAACTTAGCAGTCCAAACATTAGTCTTGAAAAAGTGAAAATAGTTGGAGAAAAGATGGTGAAGAAGAGGACTGTGTGCATCTCGACAACTGACACAGTTCTTCACTGGAACATGTGAGAACATCGTCCCCTAAGGTGGACGAGGCCTGATGGGCATGTCTCCATTTTGTGTCTACTACGAGTTGGCAGATACAAGAGATAAAAGGTTTCTTTACAAAACGAGTTGTTTGTAAAACACAGGTATTGTGACCACACCCTAATGTGGTCGTCAGCAGGTAAGGGGTGTGGCTACGTGGGGGTTCTCTCCCTGGGTTGCTTTGGGAGCCCCCACAGCTCAGTGGCAGAGCCGGCGCGTCGGGGAACTGACAGGCCAGATGTTGCGGGTTCGAACCCTTCCCGTGACGTCAGAATGAGCATCTGACCATGATCCCTGGCGTTCCATTCAAGTCTGTGTCCAATCCCCCACAACGTGGGGACGGACCAACCATGACCGTAGAGATCCTGACACCTAAAATGGACCTCCCTCGGGCTCGTTTGGGAGCTGTCCACCATTTTGGGGTCCTGAAATGCCAGTTGTTAAAAGTCCCACCTCCACCTCTCCCCTCCCTCTCCTCCATCCTTACCCGCTCCCCATCTCCCTGTGACAAAACTTAAAAAAAAGATCTTGAAGCTTCCATAACGAGGACGCTGAGGCCATTGATAAGCCCCCCCCACCCCATTAAGGGCTATACTTGGACAGAGGGTCTCACGCACGCTGCTTAATGCATGTTCACCCCACCCAGCGTGTCCCTCAGGGTCAGCGCAGCGAAAGCAACCAGTGGACACGGAAGCAAGAGTGGACTGTGGAGCTGGAGCGATCTAGTTGACAACTAATCTGCGACCCCACCCCTCCAGATGTGGGCTCAACAACCACACAGGCTGGTTTAATCCCCTGACCCGCTCCTCACGTCATCAGCAGAGGGGTTAGATAGAGCGGGCTAGAGACAGACAGACAGAGAGAGAGGGGGGTGTCAGGGTGTAACTGTGTGTGTGTGTGTGTGTGTGTGTGTGTTGGCGGGGTGCATGTGGAGTGCGCCTCAGTGCATCTGTGTGAGTGACTTTGAGCCGTCACTCGTGTCAAGCCCCTGCGGTGATGATGCGCAGCATCCAAAAGTAGTTCACTCAGAGGCAACCCGCCGCTCCTCCACGACAGAGCTCGGCTGTATCTGGAGCACTGCATCATTTCAGAGAGAGAGAGAGAGGAGGCAGCAGCATCCTCGGGTCTAGCTGCGTTCATTCCAGTTCAGAGCACCGTCTGAGAGCGGCTGTCTGAGACGAGGGCTGCCGTGACCCGGTTAGGGGGAGGGGGGAAACAAATCAGACCATTGAGCGACGTGGATGTTCGGGGCTGTTTGAGGCCGTCGTCTACCGTAGAAGCCGATCATGTCTGATTGTAGGAGAAAGTGGAACCGAGAGGATGAGTTGCCGGTTTATCTGGAGGGACCAATCACCACGGGGGCGAACCATCGGAAATCCTTCGGGATGTTCAGCTCCGTGGAGGGAGCGTTTGAAAGCAAGACGATAGATTTCGACAACTACGCGGTGGGAAGGAGAGGGAGCCGCACCCCGAGGAGCGGGAGCCGAGAGAGGCTCCTGGACGCTGGTGACCCCGCAGGCCAGACGGGTGCCGTGGGCCGGGCGGGTTCGGTGGTCTGCTCGCCAGAGAAGAGGGACTACGACAGACATCCGGGGGTCGGGTCCACACACGCCTCCAGGACGGACAGCGAGAACAAGAAGGTATACGGGCGGAGGACGGCCTTGAAGTTCTTCTTCGTGTTTTAAAAAAAAAATACTGACCTATTTTAGATATTAGCCGCAGAAGCAAATACATAAGTCGCAGCATTGGTGGTGCAGTGCAGACAGCTTGTGAGTGTGATCCTCAATACGGCGGGAGGACTCGATCAAGTGTTCTGGACATTATTTGGGCAGGAATGACGGGCCTGAGGTGACTCGTTATTGTATTCTAACGTGTGGGGGGCGGAGTCTCGTCACCACCTCTCCGGCCACCATCGCCACCTGCCAGACGCTCTCTCTCTCCCTCCCTCCCCCTCTCTCTCTCTCTAACACACACACGGACACGCACGATAACCAACACGCGTCGCCGGTGCTGATCGGGGTGGGGGGCGGGGGGAGACAAGCGCAGCGCCAGTCGCCGGGGTCTGTGTTCTGAGTGGACCGCTTGAGGCTGACAGCATGTCCGGGACCAGTCACCAGGCCAGGAGGACCATCCTCGATCAGACGGTAGGACAGCCGGCCCGGCTGGGGCCGCACTGACCGGCCAGGCGCTCTGCTGTAGTCTGCAAATCCCTGCTCCCAATACCGGCAGAGGGGATTAAATTCTTAGTGTGGCAGCAGAGGGCTGAAGGCCCCGGCTCCACCGCTTCTTCTATCGGACCCATTAGCCTCAAGACACGGGCGACAGGGGGTGTCTCGACCAAGTCGTCTGTTTAAACTGAGCGCTCTTTCTCACCCGGGGTCGGGACAGGGATGTGTGACTGATAACGCCTGACAGGTAGATTCAATCCGTAGTAGTGATGTGAAGTGGCGGTTTAACCGGAGCTTGCACAGGGTGCCAAGGCGATGACTTGCACATAGTACAACGCAGAGGGGGGGTAGTCTGCAAAAGGAAGCGTTCTTCACATTGCTTTAACGAAATCTGCATTCTGTTGTTCTTTGATTCCACTTATCCCCTCAAAATATGAACGTATATCGCATCGCTAAATGAAATCTAAATGCGATAAGTGTACGTTCCGTGTCATTATCCCGATAGCATACAAAAATGCACTGAGTAAAGAATCCCTCCCCATCTCCTAAAAGATAACATGCATCCAAGTCTCTCCGTCTGTCGGCATCCTTATTGGCCACAGAGGCCCCTCAGCTGGCGTCACGTCGTACCATAGATGATCGACGGTTACCATGGTGACACAACATTTTCCTTATGCAGTTGCCTGGCGAGGGTGTGGATGCAAGGGGGGGTGTCTTTCAGAGTCATATGTAGCCTACTGGTTTCTTATTATGTAGCATGTGTTGTACGTTTGTTTCAAATCCCTGTATAGTTGGTCACTGTTTAAGGATGAATACAGAAAAGAGCAGTGCTAATATAATTTGGATGAGTATTGCTTTTTGTCTTTATTTTTGAGACCCCACCCAATCCTATCAGGCATTTCACGTGATGGTATTTTTGAAGTCCCATATCTCCACTCTGTACTCTATACTGCACATCAAGATAGTGAAATATTCTAAAATGTCATGACCACAGAGAACCGTGCCTCTAATTCTGCCCACTTCCTCTTTCCTTTTCTCTCCATCCCTCTACTTCAAAGAGCGAAAGGCTGTTGATCAAAGGAGGAAGAGTGGTCAATGACGATCAGTCTCTGTACGCGGATGTCTACATCGAGGATGGGCTCATCAAGTATGCATCTACCCCAATGTCAAAAAAACAGACCGACAGTTAAGGCTGGACAGATACTGAGACAACAGAACCATGTGACATATTAGCCAGCACCAAGCTGGGAAGCTGGATTCACCACTTCAGATTAATTTTCTCCCCTTTTCTCTCGTGTTTCCCATCACCTTATCCTTCTCTACCTCTTATCCATCTTCTCACTCACTTTTAAAACCATCATCTTCCTTCTGCCTTTCTTCACTCCCCCTCTGATCCTCTGCAGTCAAGTGGGGGAGAACCTGATTGTTCCTGGGGATGTGAAGGTGATTGAGGCCAATGGTCGTATGGTGATCCCAGGGGGCATAGATGTCAACACCTGTCTGATGAAGCCCTATCTGGGCATACAGCCTGTGGATGACTTCCTCCAGGGTACCAAGGCAGCTCTGGCAGGAGGGACCACCATGATCAGTATGTGTGGATACATACATATAAATGCCCATATACCTGCATACTTGAAGCCAGCATAGCAAATGCCCCGACACACGTGGATCTGCACATGTATTTAAGCAGTGAAGTTCCTAACAACTCACAAAATGTGTTCTTTCTCATTAGTTGACCATGTGGCTCCTCAGCCAGGAGAAAGCTTGGTGGAGGCCTTTGAGCACTGGCAGGAAACTGCAGACAAGAAGTCATGTTGTGATTACTCCCTCCATGTAGACATCCCCCAGTGGCATGAGGGTGTAAAGGAGGAGCTGGAGCTCCTCGTTCAGGAGAAAGGTAGAGTTGTGTTTATCCCTTGATCCCAGTTTGAGCCTATCTCTCTCTCTCTCATGTAGGAAATGAGTATATGGCATTAATCCATGTTTTACGTCACTGTGGCATTAAATCAATTTTTGATTAAAAAACTACAATTTGATGCAACTAAAAAAATAAAGTAATATCCGTTCCTTATAATAGAAATATCTCAATATTCCCCATTAGAACAGTATTCAAAAGATGCCTTCACCCTCAATCTTGTTTAAGAGTCTATTAAGTATCTAGGAACCTTCACACGGGGGACTTGCGTGTCAGTAGTAAAACATCATATCTTCTGTGTAACTCCTGTTCCTGTATGTCCTCTTTGTGTATTTTGTGGTATGTGTTCATGTATTTACTGTGTGTCAGGAAGTGCACAAAAGTTGGAAAGAAATATCCTTCTTTGAGGCCAACAAAGTATCTTATTAATCCATGCGGTCATCTTAAACTCCCTGTTCTGTGTGACTCATTTCCACCCACCACCACTACCCTCGATTAGGCATCAACTCGTTCCAGGTCTTCATGGCCTACAAAGATTTGTACCAACTGAAAGACTCTCAGGTTGGTTTTGCATAATGATATTCACCAATAGTACACACGGTGTCAAAACATAGTAACTACAAGCGTTATAATTACTGCATGTAAAACGATAACCTATTTCTGTTCTTGCCTTATAATAAATTCCTTATCCTCTCTCACACCCCAACTCACGTCCTTGTTTGTGTTGGTCCCCCCATGTCTCTTTCTGTCTCTATCTTTTTTTTTTTCATCTCCCACTCCTCCCCTTCTTTTTTCTTGAACCCTGAACTCCACCCTCACTCAGCTGTATGAGGCGTTCTCTTTTCTTAAGGAGTTGGGTGTCGTGGTACTGGTTCACGCTGAGAATGGGGACCTGATTGCTCAGGTTTGTAGACCCTAAACTTTTATTAATACACCAGCTCCCCGCAGTAGCTGCTGCGGTGCAGGGAGTCCTGTTACATAACACCGTGCACATCGGAGTTATAGGATACATCCTGCTTCTGCTGCTGGTGAGGGTAAACAGGTTTGTGAAAGGCTGCTATCTAGGATCACTATGCTTATTCAAATGGTGATGATGTAAGGGTCTTAAGGATAGGAATGTCAGTGTGAATAGGGTTGGCGTGGACAGTGAGCTACTGATAATGGTTATTTTAATGAAATCATTGACATAGGACGATCTGAACACAGAGTTCAGACTGAAATAACTGAGGTTGATTAATGGATAAGGTTCATACTGGTGGTTAATCATGATGACAATGGCACTAAGTAATGCTGGATGATGATCATAGGGAATTTCACACCATGTCAATGTTCATCCAAATATGACTTACTTAGGGCAAAAAGGCCCTATTTAAGAATCCAAGTGAGGGTCATCACGTTTAACTGTTTTTATAATGTGTACTATCAAAACAAAGCTCATTTCTAGAAAATTGTTTAGACCGAGTTATGCGAGAAATTTAAGACAATAGATTATCATCATTAATTTAGACAATGTACTGTGGTATGAAAATATCCAAATTTCCTCCCAGTACAATTGAATTGAGACAGTAGATCACAATAGTGAATCTTTTTTGTTTTCTCTTTTCCTGTGACTCAGGAACAGAGAAAAATCCTCAGCATGGGAATCACTGGACCTGAGGGCCATCCCCTGAGTAGACCTGAAGAGGTGATGTCCTTTTGACTTTCTCCAAATTGCGTTATAATCCATCCATCCATCCATCCGTTTTACAGGGCTTATATGGTTCCTTCCTTTTAACCTTGCAGATAGAGGCGGAGGCAGTGTTCCGTGCCATCACTCTTGGTAACCGTGTCAACTGTCCCGTCTACATCACCAAGGTGATGAGTAAGAGCGCAGCTGACACCGTAACCCAGGCCCGCAGGAAAGGTCAGTCTTAAACCTTTTTCCATCCCTGATTTACTATTCATTCCCTCTTTTTCATTGCCTATGCTCATCATAACTCCAACCCAAACTCGCATGCAGATCTCAGAATTTATGCTCTTACAATCCAGATGTAAGATAAAATAGATACATGTCTACAAACCTACATGTCTTATTCTTTCTCCTTATATCCATAAAACGTAAACCTTGCCAAGTTTGACTTACCTTATCTTCGACAACAGGCGCTGTTGTCTTTGGGGAAGCAATTACAGCCAGCCTGGCATCTGATGGTTCTCACTATTGGAGCAAAAACTGGGCCAAGGCTGCTGCTTATGTGATGTCTCCACCCCTCAGTCCTGACCCCACGACACCTGACCATCTCCATACATTACTGGCCTGGTAAGATACACATGTATAAAGGGAGACACGTTGTTTTAACAGTGTTGGATATTAGGAGTTTTTAATTCTTTGGATTCAGGATGTAAATTGAATGAATTTTATTTAATGCTCTTTGCCACCTGAGCAGCCTCTGGTTTCTCAACCAAAGGGTTCTTTACAACAACGCTGGCATGAGAAAAACAACTTTAGCATTGTTAGACCGTTTGCAAAGACGGAGGATATTTTTGTGCGCTAGAAATTAAATGAATTAAGTTGGCTGGGTCTCACAATATGTAGTGATTGAAAAAGCTGAAACAGTAAGGCTCATTGTGTTTGAACTAATGATATGACCTCTGCACCATGTGAAATGGAAATCATTCTTCGTACTAGTCAAGGAGACAACTTCAGAGATCATTTTAACTCTGTTTTTGCTTAGAATTTGGTTTGGTATTCATCCCATGTAAAACCTGCTGGTGTCATCAGCAATGTCAAGGTGGAGGGAGGGCATCAGTTAAAGAGAAAGACAGATAAGGAAAAAGAAGAGTTGTATTTGAATAAGAGAGACGGATAAAGATAAGCAAAAGAATGAATAAGAAAGCACAACAGAGCATCAGCATTGCAAAAAAGGAATATACGTGAAAATCGAGGCCACTCAACCTGTCTATGAGGTGAACTACATTGAGTGAAAGAAGTTTTTTAGTCATCAAAATCAGTGAGTCTCAGAAATAATGCAGAAACGCTGAGAAGCTGCATTTAAACAGCCTTACCTCACTGTCACCTCCGACAAGCACATATAACAACATGGATACAGAAATAATTCTGCTGTGCACCTTTCACTGTCCCTGATTCCCAAAATAGCACAGGAACTAGAATTCTCCATCATCTGTTGCCTTGGCTACGGAGTTTTCACCCCTCCCTCCCTCAGTCTCCTTTCCTGTCTGTGTCTCCTCTCTCTCTCCCTCTCTCTCTGAGCGTTTCCATTCTATCACAGTGATAGTTTGACACTGTTGTTGCCTTTGAGTTTAGAGAGTACAGAGTGTACTTTTTGGTTCTGATTTGAAGAAGCGAACAAAAGGACACTCTGCAACACTCAAGCATGCCTATTGCTTCAATGATAACCATTGTTTTGTACTGGGGGTGTTCCCATGGCTCACTATCTGATAATGATATCTACAATTACCAAATGAACAGGAGGCATTATATGGGTGCTGATGATAATGAGTCCTACAAATAGTCTCCAAGTGAAATTCGTGGATCTGTGCATCATGGTAAAATGTCAGTACCATATATATTATGTATGGTACTGACATTTTTCCATCATCATCCGTCATTACACACATAATTTGTAATGGACTCATCAGTAATCCAACACACTTAATCCTTGAGGAATGACACTGCAGCTGCATTGCACCACATTGCATAGATCAGCTGGACTCCATGCCTACTCTGCAGGCACACAGCACATGACCGGGACTGTAACTCATACCATGCTGTTCACTGAGGACACTTGGTGGCTGAGGATATGATTGTCCCTCTCTCTCTCTGGATCTTTAATTCGTACAGTCGAGACATTTTCTATTGATCACATGAACATGAACCTTTTTCTGCTTAACGATGCTACAATGATTTGACATCGATGCAGTGGGGACCTGCAAGTGGTGGGCAGTGCTCACTGTGCCTACAGTGTGTCCCAGAAGGCCATCGGTAAGGATGACTTCACCCTGATACCAGAGGGAACTAATGGCGTGGAGGAGAGGATGGGATTCGTCTGGGACAAAGCTGTGGTGAGTACTCTGAAAATGTGTCTTTGTAAATTTTCACTTTAAAAATTTGTGTGTTTTAAATTGCTGGCCAATCAAACCAACAACTTTTCTATTTCTTAGGCCGTGGGGAAGATGGACGAGAACCAATTTGTGGCGGTCACATCTACCAATGCTGCCAAAATCTTCAACCTTTACCCGCGTAAGGGCCGGATAGCAGTGGGCTCTGATGCAGACATCGTCATCTGGGACCCTAATAAAAGCAAAACCATTACTGCAAAACTCCAGCAGTCGGTAAGAGTTGGAAGATCCTGGAAAGAAAATAATGTAACTGAGAAAAGTAGTCAGCGGGACAAATGAACTAATCGACAAATACGGCAGTTAATTATAGGGGGAAGAGACAAGAATAAGTGAATTACATAGTGGAGGGGGAAGGGTGTGAAATAGGATAAGAGAAAACATTTAGACGCTCAAAGAGCATGGAGAAAGCCTTAGGATCGGCTTCGACGTCCCAGTGAAGCTTGACATTGGACAGAAACGATAAGCATTGGTGGTAACACAATGGTACGCTATTGGGGTCAAATTTCAGGGAGAGGCGCAGTGTTAATTAATACGTGCCTACGAGGCTTATTTTAGGCAGAAAAAAATAAAGCAAAATTAAATTCAATAGCAGAGGTGAAACATTTGCTTTGAGTCCTCTAAGTGTTAAGAGCGTTTTATTCACTTCTCTGATTCATGGTGAATTAATAAGACCAGTACATATATTGTGTCAGTTCTGCCACTATCAAAGGACTTAATCCAGACTTGGTGTCAGCTTTTGGCTGTAATCCCTTCTACACTCCTCACCCATTCTGTGCTGCCCTGAGACCCATCTCCCTTGGTTCATGTTATCATTCTTTCTTTGTCTTCAGTCTTTCTTGCTACCCAATTATTAATCACCCTTTTCTTTATTTCTCTGTATAATCTTTACTCAATTCTGTCTCATTCTATCCCATCCCTCATTAAAGCCCCCTGAAACATGCTTGCTGAGATATTCAAGAATACAGATTAAAAAATGAAGCCTAGATAATCAGCTTTTCTTCCTCTGCTCATTTCTCACATCCTCTCATTTGTTTAAAAAAAAACGTATTTCTGTGCCCACGCAGGCTCTGGAGTATAACATCTTCGAGGGTTTAGAATGCCGTGGGAGTCCGGTGCTGGTGGTGAGTCAAGGGCATGTGGTATACGAGGAGGGCAAGCTCCAGGTTCAACAGGGTGCTGGCCGCTTCATTCCTCGCAAGCCCTTCCCAGACTATGCCTACCAGCGCATCAAGTTCAGGAGCCAGGTACAGGTACTGCTTCAAAGTTGCCATCCACAGGGCGGCACAGGAGCACAGTGGTTAGCACTGTCGTCTCACAGCAAGGAGGTCCCGGGTTCAAATAACAGGGTGTCCCAGGTCCATTCTGTATGGAATTAGCATTTCTGCCTATGTCTGCATGGGTTTGATCCTACCATCAGACATGCATGTTAGGATTAAATACTCCTTCCTGCCTGTGCTACTGACTAAAGAAATGGGGGGGGGAGAAGAAATGGAGTTGGGCCCTGAGCACTGTGCTGCAGCTTCCCACAACTCCTGGCATAGGATGGGTTAAATGCAGAAAATCCATTTCATTGTATATGCAATGACAAATAATGAAGTCTTCATCAAGAAAAAGTTACATACAAACAGAGGTATGTTTTGATAGTCTGAAACAAATGAAAGAGGCAGGTAGTGGTGACCAGGCTCATTCAAAACTTCTACAAAAGCAAACTACAACATCATTAGCTAAAAGTCAGGTTCAACCATACCTTCTTTTGTTCAGCGCTCTGTGAGGTGTAGTTGCATCCTTGGGACTCTGTTCCTCTTCGAATAACATCTGGGAGCTTGAGTAGACAGACATTTATGCAATTAACAGTACTGCCCAGGGTTTCAGTAATTACTTTTCTTTTTAAAATCATAACTTTGTGTGACAAAGGAAAACTTTAAAATACTGCTTCATTCTGCTGCACTTTGAAACATTTTATCTGGTTTGGCTGTGCAGGCAATAATCACCCCATGTTGAGATTTGATTGATTGGGACACTTTCTTGTAGATGTACAATGAAATTATGTTTGGTAACTCAGAAACTAGGAGCAATATGAAAGTAAGAAAAAAACAAGATCAATAATAGACAAAAAACAAGGACAATAAATAAGTTGAGGTTGTGCAGTCTACCTACAGTGAATAAGGCACATATAGATGAGGTTGTGCATTTTCTTTCCAGGTGAAAGGGAGACAAGGTGTATCTCGTGGGATGTATGACGGGCCCGTGTACGACGTCCCTGCCACCCCTAAGTACATCACTCCTGCCCCCTCGGCCAAGACTTCACCCACCTCCCACCACCCTCCACCAATCCGTAATCTTCACCAATCTAACTTCAGTCTATCGGGTATAGCCACACAGATACCATGTCCTAGGAAATAAGAATGGCAAAATGTATTACGATAAAATCTAATGCTATTATTTTATTGTTATAATTTTCCAACTTCAATATGCGATAAAGGTCTGAAATAATGAGAGGTGGGAAATCTACTTATGATGACTTGTATCAATGTTCTGTTCAAGACAATGTTTAAATTATCAAATGTTTAAGACATTAAATGTTTTATCAGGTGCCCAGACAGATGACAACGTGCCACGTCGTTCCGGACACCGCATCGTGGTGCCACCAGGTGGACGCTCGAACATCACCAGCCTCGGTTGAACGCTATGCTCACCATGTGGAGGGGTTTTCACCTTGTGGTTTTGTGTGAGTGAGTGGGGTATGTGTGTGTGTGTGTGTGAGTGTGTGTGACAGTGTAAGCACACTTGGCATGGCTGAATACCATAGCATTCCTGGTCCATTAGTCCTAATATCGGACTCTAATGCCTAAGAAATGGTACGTTCTTTTAATCTCATATTGGATTTTATCAGCTTATCGTGAAAACGTAGTCAACCAGAACCACAAGCTGCACATTCCAGTGTTTGCACCTTCAACACACGAGGAGAAAAGTGCTGCTCCCTCAAACGGAGCAGTTCACTCGATCAAACAAGCAAACCAATGTACAGACCGTGGGACTCACTCACACAGAACCGGTGTCTGACCCCAGTACAAACACCCAGATGTAAACCCAGAACTGTCAAGATGTCATTATATTGTTGGCTCCTCCTCCCTTGAGCACAACTTCCTCCTTCTATTTCATGTCTCACTACCCACAGGTCTGCAAAGACATGGTGCTCCTATCAATACACCCCTTGGGTAGATGCCTGAATAAACAAAGGAGTTCTCCTGCATCCAGTAATTTTTAAAACACTTTTGCAATATCCTCCATCCATGTCAGTCAAGTGGATTGGTTGTAATAATTTGCATGGACATGTTTTTAGATGTTACACTACATGTGTTTGTTATCAAAGCGGAGACCAACTAAATTTGTACACAGTGCACATTTCACATTGCACAAAATACTGTCATTCTCACACTGATGACAGTTTACTTTACATGTGCACATTCACTGTACAGAGTGCAAGTATTTGCCAAGTTTTTTTTCCGAATCACATCTCATAACATTACCTCAGTAAAAGCGATGCAAGTCAATCGTCACAGTTAATTGTGACACACTATGTGCAAATCAGTCAGTCAACACCGACAAAGTGCAAGTAGATGTAGATAAAAAGAGGAAACAACAGATTAGAGATCTCAGATTGGGAAATAACCTTTCATGTTAGTGGATTACTGTTCCTGCATTCCCCAGTTTTAAAGAAAAAAAGAAAGGTTTTGTGCGAGATAGTTTTGTTCTCTGCCAATCACTCATGCCAGAATAAAAAGGTCTTTGTTGTGATGCTATGTTTAACTCACCGTGGTAAAAGGCTTTGATTATTCCTGCTGTTTTCTCTAAACCTCCACCGAGTCTTTTTAAGATGTTTTTATTTGACCTTGTTGAGTCAGGGTGCTGTCCAGATTCTGGGACCTCAAGTGGTTCTATGCCACTCTCGTTTATTTTGCTGCCGTCGTCTGTCTGGTGTCTCCGATGAAACTGCTAATGAAAAATAAACATGACTGTCGTGAAATAAGACAATAAAATGACACAAAACTTGTCTGAGAGTTGTACTTAAATCATACCTGTACATCTGGACATACTAAGGTTACAGAGGGTGGTGCCATCAGGTAGGGGTGGTCATCAGATTTGGATTAAAATGCTAAATCAACGTGTGGCTTATTATCTCAGAATGACCTGCTAATCAGAATAAGTTTATTGGCCATGTAGGTTTTCACATACATGGAATGTGACTTAGGTTTCATGGCTCTCAAAGGTAATTCACATAGAATGACAACACTACAATATTCAGCTATGTACACAAGGATTGGCTATACACACACAAACAGGTGAAAATAAAGGGTAATAAAATATAGCACATTACCCGGGTTAATAACAGCTGTCATTGGTGCTGTGCCCTCAGAGGGTACCCACTGAAAATATAAAATCTGCTTTGGCGACTCCTAAAAAAACAGGGAGCCGCACTACAAGAAACAGAAGAGGTTGAAATAGCCTCATTAGCCAACTTGTTAGCTGGCCAACTTGCTGAGGGGAGAGGTTCAAATGATGACGTGAATATTGTTTTTTTAAATGAGCGCATTCACAGCAGGAACAGACACAGCATCCATCCATCCATCCATCCATCCACCGTCAACCGCTTATCTGGTGTCGTGTCGTGGAGGTAGCAGAGTGGAGATATAATCCCTCCACCTGGTCCTCGGTCTACCCCGTGGCCTCCTCCCACCTGGACATGCCTGGAAAACCACATTTGGGAGGTGACCAGGCAGCATCCGTACTAGTTGCCCGAACCACCTCAACTGGCTCCTTTCTATTTGAAGGAGCAGCGGCTCTACTCCGAGTCCCTCATGGATGTCTGAACTTCTCATTCTGTCTCTAACGGAGACACCAGACTCGGTATCATGATGCTTATTTTAATTGAAACATGTCTGGAAATTGGAATGAAACAGGTGAATAAACACAACGTTGACATACTTACAATTATTATTCATTTAAGGAAGCTTAATATACAGAAAAAAATCTGTAACCTCTGACACAAATTGGATAAGGTTTCGGAGCGCCTCCTAAATTTCTCAAAGTAGACTTTCAGGGGAGCTCATGTTCTTTTCAGAGGAGCTGAGCTCCTCTTAGCTCCCCCGTAATTTGAACCCTGTGCTGGAAGATTTAAATGCGTGTGCCTGTCCCTACGAACCAGGGTGTGTCTGAAATAAATAACAGCAGGATCAAAACTTCATTCAAAAGGGTGCCATGCTTAGTAATGTCCCCGTTTCTGTCGATGATCCGCTTGAAATGTGTGAGCTAGATGTAGTGACAACAAAAGGGCAATTAAAAAAAAAAAGTCAGACGTAAGCCTGCACATATTATGTTCAGGCTTACGTCTGATTTTTAAAAAATGTATCCTGCTCAAGTGACAGTGCTCAGTCATGTCTGCTTAATTACAATGACTTTGAAAGTTCCATTTGAAAACCCAATGGACATGACAGCAGCCTGTCAATCACAAATACACCATGGCCATATAGGCATGTGGGAAGTTCTCCTTGGGTGGGAGGATGAGAAGAATGTGTTCTGACGATAGTGTTGCATGAGATATTCCTACTAAAAAGAGTGGTATATATGTGGTATGCAACTGTCTCCAAGCCCTCTTAAAAATAGTTAAACCCAAGATAATAAATCCTACAATGAGAATAGTCAATAGTAGGCATAATATGGTGATCAATAGAATTCAAATGTCTACAAAAATCCAAAAGTTAAGTTTCAATGCCATAAAAAATATCCACACATCAATATAGCAGCAAAACTTGGTGATACAATGATGGAAAGGGATAAAGGTGGTCTGTTTAACATGTCACAATCAGTCTCCCACATTACAGGATTCAAAACCTGTTCCTTTACCCAAAAGCCCTGAAATATAGAGAAGTAATCAGGAGACAACCATAAGCCCCAAATCAACTGTATGTACAATTCACCCATAAACAAAAATATGCTATCATGAATGGGTCAGTCTGTCAGTTTCGATAGAAAATCCGACCTTCTGTAGGTGTTGAATCAATGATAGAACTACAATAACGGCGATGAAAAAGAGGCCCGTTTTACATGTCACGAATAGTCCCCATGGTCTGATGGCGGACATGGACTTAGATGGAGATTGGGGGATTAAGGCCGGATACCCTTCCTAACTCCCCACAGTGGATTCAAACTCACTGTATGTGGCTCGTCAGTTCTCAAAGCGAGCACGCTAACCACTGAGCTACCACAGCCCCACAACACAATAATAGTGGTAATCTTTATTCTTATAGCCCCGTTCTAAACACAAAGTCCTTAAAAGGCAATTCAGTCCAAAACATGAAAATAGCCATATAGATACACACATATCTAACAAGAAAATAAGTGCATCAAAGGTATCTCTCTATAGAACAGAATCTTTACTGCCCAAGCTGTTCTTTCACCCATTTTATTTCCTTTTTCTTGTTTTATCACTGCAAATCAGTGCACGAAGCAACTTGGAACGCTTTTTTCTGGCAGACATTCAATTAAAAACAAAAGGTCTCGCACAAGGTATTGCATCATTTGTTTTACTGCTTTTGTGTGTTATTATGACAAATGTAGTTTAGAGACCAGACAACCTTGTCAGTCCGATCGGGCTCAAAGACAGAGAGTGGAGATGCAGAGGGAAGATGGAGGTGAATGAGTTTGAAAGAAGCAATGGGAAGAAATTAAGAAGAAAAACGGAGAAGAGAAATTCTAAGTTACATTGACGATAGTGGGAACGAAAGAGAAATCCACTTGGATGGAATATAATTAACTGGGAGAGAACAGAGATTTGGAATACTGTGGGGTAAACACCTAGAAGCGAGTTTGAAGACATACTTTTTGAGGTCAACTTATCAGAAATCGTGATAAAGCTTTCTTGGATAAAATCAGTTATCCAATAAGATTGATGGAAATATGGACACAGCTCTATTGTGTGTCCGCAGTATTTGGGGATAAGTGTTAAATATGGAGATGATACATTCAGTCGGAGAAACTGTAGAACAGAATTCAAGTGTAATCAGTGTGTGTGTGTGTGTAGAGGGGGGGGTGTAAATCAGCATGGCAAGCAGACTGTCCAATGAGAAAGAAAGAATCATGAGTCTGATCTAAGAGAAAGCTGAACACGAGGAAAGAAAATATTTAAGATGGGAGAATGAATCAGATAGTAAGCATGAAAAATATTGTTTTTATGAAGTCAAGATTAAGTTCTTAGCTTATCTGGGTTTAGCGATTAACTGAGCTGCTGAGGCAAAAAGGGAATCCAAGAGAATAGAGATAATTGATGTAGCGAAAAAACTTAGATATCACAGGAATTATTGTAGAGTAAGTGCGGGGGCAGTTGAGAGGCTTTCCAGTCCTCTCAGACCCTAGATTGAGAAATTATATTACAGGGTGAGGAATCACTTTGATGCCACGGTAACTCAGCGGTAGAACACACATCAGGTAATGATGAGCCAGATGCTGTGGGTTCAAACTCACCACGGGGCATTCGGCCTCAATCCTCCATGCTTATCCAAATCCATGTCCACCCCAACAACGTGGGGATTAATCTCACTTTAGAGTAGACAGAAGAATTTAGTCTTACTTTCAATCCAGTGGGTGGCAGTAATGGGCTATTACATTGTTTGCCAGCCAGCATAGAAACCAACAAGGACAGACAGACTCATAGGGGATTCCTCCTGGTGTAAGATTTTGTAGTGTCTGTCACCAATCAGTCATGTAGTGTAGCAACCACAATGACCTCAAGATTCCCGATTACAAGACAGCAAGCTGTGTAGTGTGAACAGCCTAATGACGTGACAACTTCAAAAGTCATTTGGTGTGGACTAGGCACAGGGGAGTAGCTGTTGTTGTGCGAAGGTGGCCTACTATAACAGCCACTATCGCACAACATCAGCTGAGATGGACTGGCCATGTCCTCCACATATCTGACTCTCACCTCCTGAAACAAGTCTATCACTCTCAGCTTGTGACAGGATGCCATGCCCAGGGAGGGCAAAAGAAGCAATTTGAGGACACCATTAAGACCCACATCAAAAGGTCTGGCGTCAATCCTTGACACCTGGAAGTAAGCAGTAAAAATAGGGGTGCCTGGAGACTGGCCGTCCATGAGGGTGCGACAATCATGATCAGGGGCACAGGCAGGAGTGCCAACCCTAACATGCATGTGGTGATATTCAAATGTAACTGGTCATTAAAATTATGCATTCTAATTTGATGTTTTTTTTATGTGAATCCTTAAGCACATTTACATATTAAAATAATTATCTTTATAAAATACAATGTATATTTTTAAAAATTTCCTCTAACCATTTGACTGAAGACATGGTAAGGCATGGTGAGGAAGTGTTACTCTCCACCAGGCTCTCTTCTTATTTGGTGATCAGTTATGCTCAATTAGTCCGCTATGGGAATCAAAATATATTGAGTAAAATAAATAAATAAATCAGTAAACAAAACAACTTGAGAATTAATAATTAAGGAAATAATTGAGGACATTAGATAATGTGGTCTAACTAGAAGGCAAACAGTCCATACTGTTATGAAAAAGTGTGTTTGTCTGAAGATGTTCTAAAGTCAAAGGACTCTGGCGGCAAAGGTTTGTCTACATGCAGCCATGAATTTGAACCTGGGATGGTAGAAAGAGGGCTAAGAGAGTATCCAAAAGGCCTCACCCTGCATTCAGACTCAGAGGGGCTGAAGAGGTCTGGTATGTATTCTAGAACTGTATCCATTATAATTAATACCATTTTTCAATATATCAACAGGAAAATACTGCTACATTTCTGTTTCAGTAAGCCTATTCTAAATCTTACAGCAGCATTTTGAACGATCAATACATCCAAGAGCTGAGTTTGACTAAGCCAGTGGTGGGGAGAGCATGAGGAGACCAAGTGTCTGACACTTTTCTGATGTGACAAGTGATTATTTGATTTTTGAGATGGCTCTTGAGACTGGAGAAACATGACTGGACAACTTTTCTTGTCTATTGATTGAATCTAAGTTTGACACTTGAAATAACAGCCAAGTTTACATTGGAAGACTTGGCATATGAGGCTCAGACCACAAAATAATGAGGTGAAATACCCACCTTGGTTTGAATCTTACTCGGGGAATGGTGAATTAGCCAATACACAGTATTTTTACACATATGAATGAGATATCCATTGTTTTTGATATTGAAATAGCTTTCTAGAAATCATTAAGACAGACTAAGGTGTTGGGAAATGTACTATAGACATCTAAGGTACATTTAGTTATTTACTGTATGCAATGAGAAGATATGCTACCTTTAACGAATGTGCATAAGTGGAATAGAATGAGGTTTGTCTCTTTTTACTATTCCCAGGTCCAAATTCAGGGCCATCCCTAAAAGATGAGTTGTATCCATAAAATTTTATCTGGTAGAAAGGATGTGAGCAAATCAAACAGCAGTATATGTGACACCACCCTTATTCTCGAGTTAAATCAACATAATCTCCATCGGCCTGCATGCTGCAGTGAGATCTAACAGGGATCAGATAGAACTGTAGAAGCCCTGACAGCCACTGCAGGGAGGTCATTAGTCTCGATAAGAAGTGCCTTCACTTTGCTGTGCTGAGATCGAATACTACATTGATTTCTTTTTCACAAAATATCTTTTTTTTTTGCTGGAACCTGATTTTAAATGATTGCTTGGATAGAGAAACCACTTTTGACATGAAGTTATGAGCAGAGTGATAGTCATGGTTTAAGGACCAGTACACTTTTGATTCAGAGGTGGGTTGGCTGTTCATTGAAAGAAGTGGTTGCTGGCCTCATGTTTAGCAGTTTTCCTATTAGTCATAAGGGGAAACAGAATCAAAGCAATTTGACAAGGTGAGGTTTGGATAATATCAGGCAGCTGACTTGGTCAGCAAGAACAAAGTAGGCTTAGATGTTCATAACCTTCTGAAAGAAAATAAGAAACCTTAATTTGGCAGATCAATAGGATTGATGAGATCTCCTGATGGGGCGGCATAACTCAATGGGTAAAGTGGTCGTCTGGGAATCGGAAGGTTACAGGATTGATCCGCAGTCCTACAAAAAGCATGTCAAGGTGTCCTTGAGCCAGACACATAACCCCTAACTGCTCCTCGACCACCATATGTTGGCAGCTCACTGCTCCTATACAATAGGATGAGAGAAATCCAAATGTCCCCTTGTGGGACTGATGAGTGAATCCTTTTTTTTTTTACATGTCCCGATTAATCCACATGTTGTTGGTGTGGACACAGACTTGGATGGAGCATGGGGGATTAGGGCCGAATTTTCCTGACTGATATTGGGTATTAATAAATGGCCCACTTGCGATTAATCCATTGGTTTGCAATCATACCACACAAAAAAATCTAACTAGCTTATCTATATAAAAGATAAAAACCATTTCATTTTGTCATCGTATATACAGACAATGAAATTTGTCTTCGGCATTATACCATCATATTATATAGGGGCAGTGAGCAGCTGCAACACCTGAGGATCAACTCCAGTTCTTTTTCCATTTGCCTTGCTCTGGAAACCCATGCAGACATGGGGAGAAAATGCAAACTTCATACAAAAAGAGCCTGGGACAGGACTCGAACCTGATACCTTCTTGCTGTGAGGCCACAATACCACCACGTGACCTCTTTCTGATAGTTGCAGTTTTTTATAATTTCATAACAGACATTCTAATCTACCAAGTTTTAATTTCTGTTCATCCTTACAGAATGCCCTTTTAAAGGCACAGCTATTGGGATTTAATGTTGAATGGGACGTTGAGTGCATTTGAAACGATGGCCTGGTGACCATATTCACAGCTTTCAATTAGTTTTACAGACTCTGAAATGAGAAGAGGAGACAGCCCAGTGTCAGAATCAGGTCCCTCTGTCCCTTTGCTTAGACCTCTTAATGGACTGGGTGAGGGGAAATGATTCAAAGAAAATTCAGTCCAGAGTTCACGCTGGGAAGGGCACATAAATAATAAAATACACGAGTATTGGGAATCTGTCACTTTCTGGTATTATTAATGGCAGAACCCTCTAATTAGGAAGGTTGAAAGTTCAGATAAAGAAATGTCAATCAAGTGGAAAGGTGAGAATCTCAGTCTATGTTGTTATGAGGAACTGCCGCTCCCAAACCTCACCGGGATCCAGTCTGCAAAACAGCCGGTCTCATGAGTCAAGTCTCAGTTATCATAGAGAATATTCTGTTCTTGGAAATAACCCCAGGCAATAATTCAACACAACCGTTTAGATGAAATTTGGATACGGTCATATCATGATATACCATTTTACTGTCTTAATTAATGAGACTGAAAATCTATCACCTACGGTTTCCCATATAATGAGGTCAGAAATATTATTTGAGAACTACATTTGAGTAGTTTAATTTGATACTTGAGACCACCAGAGAGTTGAGTGGAATGGATGAACTAGAGTTGGATTCCAAGACATGTTTTTCCAATGTAAGCAGATATAATGATCACGCAAATTTTCTTATAATTATTCCGATATATTTTCTTTATCACCTAACACTACTTTGGTATGATGAACCTCAGCAGGGAAATGTTTGATTTAAAATGTACTTTACAATTAGAAGAAAGGATTAAGCATTAAGGGGCATATACAACGCATGATGGTTTCATAATATACCTCCAGCTAAAAGAGTGGATTTGGAAGTTACTACGCATGTTATCCAGATTCCTGTAATCCCTGCACACTACAGAGTTGACATTGCAAACATGGCCCAGCTTATGAATATTGAACTGTGGCCTTGTGTAAATATGCAGCCCATATCAGAACAAAGCATCTGCGGAAAAGCCTGTCAGTATAATCTTAATGATATTGTGAAATATGTGAGATATAAGAATTACAAATTATCTGCCTAGTTAACAAACTATGGGGTTACAAGTGTAGCAGAGACTGGCTTTGACTAAAACGAGAGGAAAGAGAATTTCAGTATGCAAGCATAAGAGCACAAATCCCTTTATAACATGGCTATTAGTTGGTGCAAGCATGATTAAATACATCTTTTTAACTGCTTATTGACGCGAGGACAGACATGCAGAAATTAAGGTGGTCTCTTGCATCTACATTTACTGAATGACAGCAAAGAACTCAAGTTATATTGAATTAAATTCATCTATCATAACCCAAGTCTGGTTGCAGAATCACACCGGAGCCTATCTCAAAACTCATTGGGCGGAAGTTAGGGAAACACCCTGGTCGACATCACATCCCAGGGCTTGAGCAGGTAGAGGTCAAGTATCTTGCTCAAGGACATTTCAACATGCCTTCTGAAGGAACCGCGGATCAAACCACCAATTGTCCCAGTACTAGATGAATGCCCTTCCTTCTTAAGTATGCCGCCCTTAAACATGAATTAAACTCATAGTTAATGTAATTCCTTTTCTTCTGTATGGGGAAGGCCTATAATTTCGTCTGTATTTTTCTTTGAGGAGTGGAACATATCTGGTCCAGGCTACCCATCAAAGGTTTTCTGAAAACAACACAGTGGCATTAATTCAATTTAGCCAGCATATATGTAACCCTCCCAACCACCTTGCTCTCTTCTGTAAAGTGGAATCTACCAAAAAGTATGGGAGGCCCAAGGATGGGATGTCAATGGAACAGTGGTAGTTCTTATATAGCACTTTTCTAGTCCACTTGAAGCGCTCTGCAACTAATGCCTCACATTTACAGAGTTATGCAGTGGGATACGAACCCACAACCCCTGACTCCCAGGCATGTGCTTCACCCACTGATCCACCGTAGCTCTACGTGTATATATCACATATGTATCGTGTGTGTGTGTGTGTGTGTGTGTGTGTATATGCATGTATCATGATATCCTGCTTTTCTAGGTTCTTACTTGGCCAATAGGACGCCTCAGGTCGCCGGACTGTAGCTCCACTGCAATGACCACAATCTCCAATGCAACAAATCACGACTCTTGAGTCCTAACACTTAACATTCAGATGGGAAAACAAACAAACAGAGAATGACTATATAAATGCTGTACAGACTACGTATGGCCCTTAGTTTGTATTCATTCATCACAAATCAATGGCCAACAGTCGATTGGAATAAAATAAAATAACCCGGGGCTTGTAGTGGAGGAATATTATGGTACTATGTGCTGGCGTTTGTTTGCTACTTACAGTCTGAGTCCGTGGAGATGCCAAGAGTAATAGGCAAGTCGTCTTTAGCTCCCACGTTGTCCTCCACTCCCGCAGGACGTCACCCGAATGATAAACATATACTATGAAGCTAACAAAACAGGGACTAAGTTTCAAGTCATTTGGCACAAAACGTTCCTTTTCGAGTGTGCCTGTACTAACTGACACAGGGTAGCAGTTGCTAGTTAGCAAATAGTTAGCCACCCTTAGCCAAGCTAGTTGCTGGCTCATTCCACTTACGACCCAAACGATGTCCATATTCTTTTTTCCCGTATCCGGAGGACAATTACCTAACTCCCTCACTAACTTTCAACTTAATTTACAATGTATCTATCATTGAACAGCTCTTCTCTTTCTTCTGCCTCCTTACTTCATAAGCCTACCTCAATCCTGCATTTGTAGCACTCCACCCTGTGATTTTCCGTTCTCCGATTTCTTCCGTCTCCAGTCTGTAGCCCCACCCCTACACACATGTGATTGGACTAGAGACGTCACATGTGCCTGATAATAGGCGGAACCCTCTACAGAGTGCGCCATAGTGCAGCGAGTACAGGGGTCGTATCGGGATCTGAAGGTTGCTGATTCGATCCCCAGTCCTGCAGAAGCTATGTCGAAGTATACTTAGGTAAGAAGTTAATTCCCAAGTGCCACATGGTGGCTGCTTACTACTCCTATACAATAGGATCGGTCAAAATGTAGATAAATTCAAATTTCCCCCTGTGGGACTGATAGGGTAGAATTATTAGGACATGCTGTATATGAGCATCATTAAATGAGCAACGTGGCACACTACCTTCATTCAACTCAACAAGCACTGCAAATACATATGAGCTAAAGTTGACAATACACAGAAATGAACTTGTGCAAATGAGTTATTTTCAGCTTCAGGGCCACTACGTACATATATGCTGTAGGATGGAGGGAGGGAAGGAGGACTGAGGCCTTTCAGCACATCTCCCTTGTTCCCCACACACTGACAA
>OMLC01081452.1:0-17338 GCA_900302585.1 Regalecus glesne
CCTGTGATATTAATTAATTCAATAATCATATGGAACATCATCTAATCTACAGTAACTCAATAACACGTGCTTTTCCCAGTATTTCCAATTGGATAAGTCTAGGAAGATTTATTTTTATAGCCCGAAATCATAACTTGCACCCAGCTGGCTATCACAATTAAGCTCCAAATAAATGTATACCGACAAACGTTAAGTACTAACAATTTAACCATATCTAGCCAGACTCTCAAAGTGTCATATTTTATATTTTTCACAACAGACTAAAGATTGACAAGTTGATAGTAAATTAAAGACTGGAAGAGAACAAGGAGAAATTGTAACCACAGCTTGACTTAGATATGCTAAATAGCAGCAGAACATTTATCAAGACTAGATTTTGATAAACAATCCTATGGGCAAATAGCAGCTTAAGGCGAAGACTTGTGCCTGGGTTCTACCATATCAATCAATGGAAAAAGACAGAATAGCACATAGATACATTTTATAGGCTGATACTGCAAGTCATGTAATGTAAGCCACAGACCCGTGTAGATTAATAGCAGTGTTGTGCAAATGCTTACTCATTAAATACACACAATCTGCTACCAGCACACCTGTGACTAGCAGGATAAACATGGAAGAATACAGACTCGGTGAGACTATGACACATGTCCCACACATAAAGCAATTTACCAATTTCTCTATTTCATACTTAATTATACATACTTAGTTGGTGGAGAGTTTCACTTTACAACATAGAATAATCCTACATTGACTTTAAAGCACCCCCAAAAACCCCAAACTAGAACTGCACAGCACGCTCTTAAAATATTGATGTTTTTAATGCATTTGGGTGGCTATTTCTTACCAAAATAGCTCCTGTAGCTTATGATAAGCAACTCTTTACAACCACCCCTGCCTCTAAATTTCTTGCATTTACCATTTACTTTGACTGTGTTTAAGAAATAATTTTGCTTGCTAAAGAAGTGCTGATTCCTTGAGATTGTAATAAACTGGTCCATAAAATATGATTAAAGAAAGTTGGAGGGAGGAGAGATGGTGGAGGAAATTAGGCTAATACAGGGACACTTTTGAGGAGAATGAAAAAATGGGACACATGAGAAGGAGAAGATGGCCACAGCTTCTGTCATACGGAAAAAGAACAACCCAGTTTATGTACAAAGGCGGAGTGATCTTTTGTTGATTAGTGTGCAGATTGTTTGCAGCGCTCGACTTTTATGGTTATCCATTCATACCTGACAACTGGAATTTACATGGGGCAAACAAGATGGATGATAAAAAACCAATCTGTTCTGATATAGTAGTATTAGCAAAATTGTCCATGTCATATCTGTGAGTTCCATCCCTCCGTCCATTATCAACCGCTTATCCGAAGTCGGGTCGTGGGGATATCTGCGAGTTATTAAACAATTTATGTTCATTAGTATTTCATTTGTAAGAGAACAGGTTTAGTCAGTGATTTAAAAAACAGAAGCTGCTCCTACATGTTAGCTTAGTGGTAAGTTTTTGATCAGATGTTTTGATCAGATCACAGTGTCAATTAAATTTGCAGGTTTTTGTAGTTCTCATTTAATGCCAAACTAGCTAGACATACCACCCAAATTATTTAATTTTGTTCAATGAATGATACAACTATTTGTGACAGCAAATTTTGTGATCTTTACTGTTTTTAATTTGAGATGGTTTTCTGAAAAAATAAAGCTGGTATGTGTTCCAGTGGTCATTCAACTGGTGCTTGTTGTTGTACACTTCTTTTTGTATTACATGCTGACCTTCACTTTGTGGCTAGACTCCATTGCAAAATCCCTGAGTAACAGAAAGATTATTCAAAAAACTAGTTACCACAATAAATAAAAGAATGATGCCCTCAATATGATGGCTTGCCTCAGTTTTGTATGGGATGACTTCAAAAGGAACTCTTAGTTGCCTGATGTACAAATGTGTTTTCTTAAAATGTACTCCTTATGAGAATATCTATTGATATACTATTCATAATTTATATTAATGATGAGTTTTTCTATTTAGTATCCAATCCAAAAAATTGGATCAAAATTTTTCCTCATTGTTGCTTTTTGCTTTGTTCTACAGGGGAGCCCAAGATAGGAGTTTACATGTTGAATTCCAGAAGCAAAAAACTCTATATAAAGGTAAAAGGTCACCCTGTTTTGTGTTCTGTTATTTAAAAAAATATTGGATTAACTAAGTATGTTTGCTTTTCCTCAGGATATGCAAGTATTATCCAAAGTTGATGCTAGTCTGGAATTCAATCAGGTCCTTCTGAGGCCTGAAGCAAAAAACTTGACACAGGTGGCTACCCTAGCCTGCAGAGGTCAGTAGGGTCTTTACAGTCTAAAAAATAACATTTAATACAGAGCCAATTTTCTTGTATGGAAACAATCTGGGAATAATTTGCACTTGTCATACTCAGCCTCATTACCTGGCCAGGGTAGGAGATGCTCCAGTCATATCAGTATGCAGATCCTTGGAAACTTCACACCCAACACTTTCCCTGGACTACATCTTGCACACAAGTAACATACAAGCTATTATAGGAAAATTAAAATTATACCATGGCTAAACTATTAGATTCACTGTTTATTGTGGGCAAGTAGCTAAGAGTGAAACTTTCCTTTAAACATGCATATTTGATACCTTGTTGAAGACAAATCCATCACCTAAAATGTATACGTACGTCAATCCATTTGACCTGTGGTTTGACCAGTTATCTATTTGTGTACTTGTTTATTGCTGGTTTGTTTCTATTACTCCAGAGAGCCAGGATGGGATCTGTCCAGCCTGCTCCACGTGAGACAGAAGCAGGGAAGTACAGACAAAGCAGATCTTTGGCTGACCAACCCCTACCCTTTGCCTGTCATTGTCACTAATGCCAGCCTGACACAGAAATCGAAAGGAGTACTGAAGGTATGCTCTATGCTTACTCAGATTGGAATGATAACAAGAAAAGTCCTTTAATTTGATTTCAAAGGAATTATGGGATACAGAAAACCGCATTCAACCAGTTCCTTGCAATGATACCTTCCCCAATCAGTAACCTCTGCTGCCCCTTGTCTTGTAGGTGGTGAACTTTAGCAGTCCAGTGACTGTTCCCCGGGGTTCCTGGCATATTCTAACCCTGCAGCTGGTCAACAGAGCCTCACCCATTAACCTACTCTCCATCCTCAGTCTTGACACTAGTCTTGGCACAGCCC
Source organism: Regalecus glesne (assembly GCA_900302585.1). NCBI lineage: Eukaryota > Metazoa > Chordata > Actinopteri > Lampriformes > Regalecidae > Regalecus > Regalecus glesne. The sequence continues at coordinate 3,210 of OMLC01081452.1, forward strand.
TCAATGTCCCCCTTCACTTGCACTCAATTCTTCCCAAGGTACTACCACCATAGGTAACCATAAGTAACCTGTAATGATATGACATGACTAAAGGGAACTGGAAGTGAGTTTATACGGTCTTTTTTGTGCCGTAGGGGGAAGTGGTTTTTGAGGCTGAGGGAGTGTGTGGACGACCCTGTCCACTCAGATTATCCGAGGAAGGTGAAACATAGCACTAATAGACTCACCTAGTACTCTGAACAATAATCAAAGCATGAGAGTATTTGATTGTAAAGATTGTTATATGGTTCCACCAGGTCGTGCCCAATGGCAGCGGTCTCTTCTCCCAGACTTTTTCTCTTCCTCTTGGGGAGTAGATAGCAGAATAGCTGCTGAACTCAGCTCCCGATGGCACAGCCACAAAGACCAACTACCATGCAGGTAAGACACACATGAACACATTTTCTTTCCTCTTGCATTGCTATGTGTCTTACAGTTGGTCAGTCATTACCACGTCCGCATCTTCATTTATAATTATACTATTTCATTTCAGATTGCCCAGACTTCCTGTGGAAACAGCATCTCCCCTTGATTTTGGTGCTACACCTGTTAATGAGAGCAAGGTCTGTTACTGATGCTAGTTTAGGGCAAATAGGGTGTTTCCTATTGCATCAATTATCATTTGTATTACATCATTAGAATTGCACCATCCAAGATATTTGTGTCTCCTCCTTTTCTAGGTAAAGTTCTTCTCTTTGAAGAACCCGTCCACTTCTGTGGTTTCTGTAGAGATCCGGGCCCTCTCCTTGTATCCTGCTCCACTGGAGGCTTTGGATCTCCTGACCAAATGGTACGGTATAAGGAGGATATGCTGGTTTCAGATTCTAGAGAGTGATGCAAGTTAAGCATCTTTATCATACCCAAAATATTCCCTTTCTTTTTCTATGATTCCCTTTTTTGATTTTGCTGTCTAAAAAAAACCCTTCTTTTTTTCATAGGTTTAATATCAGTCCTCTCTCCGTGAACATCAGCACTACAGAGTTCACTCTGCTGGCTCCTGTCCCCAAGGTAAAAACACAGTATATATCCCTGAAAACTTAAAGTTGTAGAGTTGGTTGATCTGATTAATCTTTCAGGTTTTTTGTTGGGGTTTTTTTTGTCTGCACTGAGTGACCTTAATCACTTTTCGTCCTTGGGAGAACAAAACACTGGGCCAACCCAGTGGTTTTTAGGCATATGTTTTTCATAATTTTGTGAATAAACAATGAACATGTGCCGCTGTGATGCCTACATTATGTGGCCTTACTGCCAGCCAATTTACCAAATCACTTGCCACCCAGTCCCTCCCTTTTTCTGTGTGAGTAGGCTAGAGAGAATGTGGATGTTGTTAGAGGACAAGGTGTTCTGCGCCTACTTCTGCAGCCTTGGGAGACCAGAGAAATTGCTGTGGTCTTCACACCCACAGACCACAAACCCACAACTACAATCTTCATCATCAGGTATTAACTGATTCATATCAACCTATAAAATGATCTGTTATAGAACATTATACATTTTCCATGTACAAATACAGAAGGACCTGGAATACCATATTGACGCATCAAAATGAGGCATGATATTAAAAGTCTATTAGTGTTTTTATTATAAAAGCAGCTCATATCTTTTTCAACAAATCCTTATTTATTTTTATCTGCTTTCCTAACACTGTCATTTTGTTTCTGAAACACCCAATATTGCGCAGTGATTCCTAATTATATGTTGAATGTAGTGGTAATCACTTTTTAAGTTGCATAATAACACATTCCAGGGTGCTGCAGTGACTCACCAGTTGAGTGTGCACCATCAAGTCAGGTGTAGTCAGTTCATATCTCGCTGCAGGGCATCAGGAAAAGGGTATCTGGCCTTAATCCTCTATGCTCTGTAAATGTGGGATATTTGTTGTAAAACGCTGAGTGGTTAAATGACTAGAAAAGTGCTATATAAGAATATGTCCATTTACCATTCCCCCAGAAACATTGTTAGGCCTAGTGGCAAGTGTCTTTTTTGATGAGGGCCTGGTGCAAGCCAGCCACAGACTGATGGCAGCATTAAGGTAGGGCCCTATAATTTCTTTGATAACAAAAGCATGGATGGAATTGCAGAATTGAGAATTTAAAAAAGCTATAACGCAGATACTATAGGATCCTATATTAAGTTATTTCTAAAAGCTGACTGGTGACTGCAAAATATTACTGCATATTTTTTTGCTAATAGGTAAGTCATTTATTCAACAGGCCTTTTTTTAATCAACTATATCAGAGTGTAACCTTTGCAACAGTCAGCTATAGTTGTTGATTTGACAAGGAATCTGGCAATATCAAAGTTTTTGCACTCTACAAAAAACTTGAAAAAAGTCATGCTTAGCTACTGATTCTTACAGCCATATAATTCAGGGCCCATTTCAACAGCAAAATAATTCAAAATATCTAGCTCATATTTACAAGGCTGCCTTATCTCCACAATATTTTACAACATTCTGACTGAATTTAGTTTATGGCTACATCAGAAGAGTTTCTGACTCTTTCATGATATCTGCATAACTACTAGGTAGTTAGTGAAGGTCTCTTGAGTGTATCAATTTCTGATTGTACTCGAGTGCCTCTCTGCCTTGACCCTAGATGAGACCCTTTTTGCCTTGTTTTGTTTTTTGTGGTATGTTGCATTTTTCATTGTCTCTATGACTGCCTGTCTCCATCCCTGACATTGGGTGTAGCAGACCGGGCTGAGAGAGGTGTCTCATATTTATCTGTTATATTGTAATCACAGTTTAAAAAAAACTTTAAAAAACCTCTTTATTGCTCTTTCATTTATTTTGTACTTGAAGAACACTTTGATGAATAAATAAATAAGTAAACAATAATAATATCCAAATTTTTGCGCTCTACAAAAAACTTGTATTCAAGTCCTGATTTACTGTGCTACATCGGCCTAGAGATCCACGTTAGCCTGTGATTGTTGGAAGTTTAAAGTGTTGAATCCACAGTGGGGGGAAACGGAACACTGATCTCAGACCTGCTGTTTTCTTTAGTGTGTTCACGTTTTAACCAACAGATGTTACTGGTGAGCTTTCCAGTCATCATATTAATGTTTCCAACCAAGGTGTCCCACTGTAACTAGTTTGAAAAACATCTTAAAATTAGATTATTATTCTGTTAAATCTCTGATGCTTAGGTTTAGCGGGGGTCAATGTAGCCCCAGCAATGTGCTGGCAGAAACTATGCAGTCTTCATCTTGTGCATGTCCTCCCTGTGACATCCTTTTCAGGAACAACCTGACTGTGTTTGACATGGTGACTGTCCGTGGTCATGGAGCAAAGGAACTACTTAGAGTAGGGGGCAAACTCCCTGGTCCGGCTGCCTCTCTACGCTTCAATGTCCCTCAGTCTACACTAATGGAGTGTCGTGATGGTGAGACAGAAACTGTTGCTTCTTCAATTATTCATCCATGAAGATATTTGCTGACATTTCCTTTTAATTCATTACAGGATACGCTAATTCTCATGTCTGCTAAATGGTAACCTCTTCAATGTGTTTGTTCTCAGGCCTACGATCCAGCAAGCCACTGTTTGCTGTCCGAAAGAGCTTCAAGGTGGAGAATGCAGGAGAGCTGCCATTGACTGTCATGTCAATGAATATTAATGGCTATAAGTGTCAGGGCTTTGGCTTCGAGGTGCTGCAGTGTCGCTCTTTCAGCCTAGATCACAACTCTTCCTCAGAGATCACCATTGCGTAAGTTTAATTTAGTTTGCTCAACTGTGGTAGAAATCAAACTCTTAATAAAGTCTTAATAATGAAAGGTGTGTAGGACTGTTAATCTCTTGAAATGATGGGATCCTCATCAGTTGTTACTGCTCCGAACCCAGCATTACAAATAGAAATGCCAAGAACTCTGTGACTTAATTGTATTTAATATTGGCAATTTGTAAATCAATTACTGATTCTCCCCCAAAAATTTTCTTTCTCTTTACCCATTCTTTGTTTCTTTGTATGGCCTTTAATAAACTTTGCAACTATACCGACTTTTTGCTTCCCCCTCTGTCTCTGCTTTTTGATGGCTCTCTGTATCTTCAGGTTCACCCCAGACTTCACTTCATCCTGGGTGATCCGGGACCTCACACTGGTGACTTCTCGTGGCTCCTCTTTCCCTTTCACCCTTAACGTAACATTGCCCCACCACATGCTACCCCTCTGTGCCCAGGTGGTGCCAGGCCCTAGCTGGGAGGAGACCTTTTGGGTGGCCACCCTCATCTTTACCTGGTCAGTGCCAACTTTTTTTTTCCTTTTCTATCCATTTATCATGGCGGTGGATATTATTATTAGCTATATAAGACTATATATAATTTTGGAAGATAATTCTTCAATGCTAACTTTGATTAAGCTAAATATTTGCCTTTTTGGTAAATTCTGTTTATAAAAACACCAAATCTGGATTAAAAAGATAAAACTATAACAGTTCAATATGATATATGAAATGCTTTCATAACCTCTGCTGTGTGTCTTCTTGTTCTAGTTTCTCCTTGTTTGGTGTGTGTCTCATGGCTTGCCACCAGGCCCAATATATCCTCAATGAATTCGCCACCCCCAGCACTAGGAGCAATCACAATTCTGTCCTGTCCCGAGACAATGGCCCTGTGAACAACATTACACCTAACGGAGTTGGGTAAGATCACCGTCATTCTCAGCACTATACTGTCCATTGAACACAGCCTTACTATATTCTTCAGTGTTGCAGTGTTCCTGGTTATGAGACAGGATATTGTGTACAACTATTCTCCCACGCATAGAAATAACTAGACATTCTGTTGCAAAATGAGATGACTTGGTTTTTCTCTGTCCTCTTTTTTTGGTATATTTGTGTTTGTATAGTAAACCGAAGGGCAGCTGTAAGAGCTATGTGGATACCTTTCACACCACTGACAAAGGTAAAGGACGGGGCTCCCCAGCCTTAGCCAACAGCTCCACACCGCGCCCTCAGTCTTCCAAGAAAGGGTCCTCCAGTACCCCCTCCCAGCCACAGAAGAAGCACAGGGTCTCCCTGTACTATACCAAACACAAGTCCCACTCCTCTGTAGCGGCAACTGATGTGATGATGACAGAAGAGGAACATGAGGAGGTTACCCCTGATCCTCCTTCCACTCCAGACCCAGAAATCTGCAACAACAACAACAACGAGCCATCCATCATCAGTCAGCAGGATAAAAAGACAACGATGCACTTTAGGGAAGACCCCCAGAGAACTGTGGAGGATAAGCAGCCGGCAGAAGCTATGTTTCCCATGGAAACACCTGCTGGTTTCCCAGACCATGTCACTGTGGGTCCAGGACCCAGGGAAGGTCTGCCTATATGCAGCCCGATCGAGATTAATTTTACTGACGGCTACATCAAGAAGAGAGACTCTGATAAAAGGAACAATTCTGAACTAGAAGTGAGTAAGCTACCATGTTAGTTTGCTGATAGGTGCTTACTTCATTACAATTACTTGCTACAATATTGAATCAGATGGAGCCTCCTTCTTACAAAGCAGAAAAATATCAGTTAAATTTTTGTTCTTCCCCAGGCCAGCGAAGACCTCATAACACACAAAAAGAAAGCAGAGAACTCAGAGGCTGGTATTCCATTGGTGAATAGTAAGGGAAGGAAGAACCGCAGGAAATCTGCAGAAGTGGTTTCTTGGTAAGAGACCTATTTCCCTTTCTGCATTATAGCAAATTAAAAATAGACCAATATATATTTGGCTTATTCAATAAATCATTTGAAGAATAAATAAAAACACTGCCATAGATAGTCGTGAGTCAAAGGATTAACTGAGAACTCTGCAGGCATTATTTTCAAAATAGAATGAGACATTTATGTCTACTGACTCCAGTGTTCCTGAGCCCAGTGTCCTTGAGATGCCTGAGAGGGAGAAAGAGCCTGACCTGAGAGCAGGGGAACGCAACATTAATGGTACCCGCACCAGGAACCGCTGCTCCAATGGGAAATCTGAAGCGCCAAAAACAGGGCAAAGTATAGACAGCCCACTCAAACAGAATGGTGAGCAGATTCCTCTCCCTGGGAAATTCTCTTGTTATTTATTCACCAACCACATGATGAAACTGGTTTCCACTTTGCCTTACTTTGCAATTCTTATTTAGCTTGCAGCCCAGAACTCTGTAGTACTTTGACAATTACTCGCTGATCTGTCAGCAAGATTATATAATTTAACTCGTGCTTTTTGTGGATGTCTTGCAGGTATGTGTTTAGCCCAGGGTAGGCCCCGGCGAAAGTGTACTGCAGAGCGCCGTGGAAGCAGAGTGTGTGAGTCAGGTTCAGACTCAGGCAGCTCATCGGGCAGTGTGAGGGCCAGCCGAGGGAGCTGGGGAAGCTGGAGCAGCACCAGCAGTGTGGAGGGTGACAAGGACCCAAGTGCCCGCACACACCACAGTACTACCTCCTCTAGGAAAAGTATGAAGTACACATGCAACTTAACAAGCACAAACAGGAAGAATTAAAATTACATCTATATTTTGCCACTGAGTGTGGTAATGCAAACTATCCGTGGCAAAACATTGTATTAAAGTCCACAATAGAATGGTGCTGTATTTTAAAAGATATTTGTTTTTAACAGGGGACTCCATGCAGTACAATGTCTACCCAGTAGAGAGAGACTGCTACCAAACCATGAATCCTAACTACAAGGCTCAAAGGTAACTAGAACCATGCACAACAAGTGGTGAACCTGGATCTGGATCTGATGGCTATCTGGGCTTTTTTAATGTATCATAGCAACACTTGACAACAATGTCGTGATACATGCTCAATAATCCAGGTAGGGTAATCACAAAATCACAAAAACCTCTTTTTGTGACTTGACAACAATGATTAAGAAAGACCTCATAACAATTCTCAAAGGTCTTTCATCTAATCCAGATTTTTATCCAGTTGATTATGTGGACATTACAATAAATTCCAGCTCACATCTTTTGAGAAAGACAATCATAATGGTCTACAGCCTCACAATGCATTTAGCATTGTCTCAACCTAACATGAATTATTAAGGAATTTGGTATTGGAAAGGGATTGATATTTCAAAGAACATGACAAGTTTGAAACAATGAATTTGTAGTTTTATTTCTTGTTGTCATTATTCCAATTAAATGTCATTGGTATTCCATTTGATCCCTGTTCTCGGCACACATCATATAAATACCATATAGTCCTATATAGACGGTGGTTTTATAATCAAGCTTTAACTATGACCTGTGGTCCAGCTGGCCTATGCTTTGTCACCCTAAATTCGACTACACCAATGACATCAATGGAAACAAGCAGTATCAAATTTCCTTATGTAAAAGTTGATGGGTGCAGCCTCCAGATGGCTATCTGGGCCCACTTACATCTGCCTATGTCCTCTCTATTTTTTGTAGCATGAACAGCTTGTATAGCAAAGACCACTGTCAAACCCCAGATCCTCCAGTTCCCAGCTTTGCATCAGTTACTCCTGGAATGGACAGGAATATGGGTAAGGACAGAGCAGAGTTTTTAACCATATCTTAGAATAAATGTATGCTCCTTGTATTCTATGGCAGAAGTCAAGTTTGAAAATTTTCTTACCCTGTGCCTATGATATGAACAACTAAGTACTCTTTTAGTTTAAGTCCAGGGGAATTTGATAACCCATCAGTTATAGAATAAGGACAAGAACCAGCTGTTAAATGGTAGCATAAATACAAAGTTCCTTGATTTAATGTTGTCTGGCTATCCATCAGACCTGGCATGTCAGTACCCGCCTGAGGAGACATGGTCAGCTCCTTCAGTCCCCCTCACCAATGAGTTCCGGTACAACACCGCTGATCCTCTGCCCTACTTACCTCAACCTACAACGCACAGGCCGTACACTGGGTAGGTGTTTCCACATAATGTTAAATAAAGACTCTTGACAAAAGCTTCTTTAGTTATTTTAAAAAACTTCCTTAAACATATTTTTGGTATTTTATACCTTTATTGGATAGTGACAGTGGAGGCAGACAGGAAATGAGGGAGAGATAGAAGGATATCACTTGCAGCAAAGGTCAACAATCAGATTCAAACTGGCAGCGTTGTAACTTTGTGGTGTCCATGTGTTATGCCCAGTAAACCATTCTACTACAGAGGGGTCCTGTTATTAATATTTTACACTGAATGGATCCTCTACATTGACTAGAGTAAATAGTAAATGGAAGTCAAATACCCTTCCAGGAGAAAAAAACAACTATAACAGCATCATTAATAAATATGTGTTTTCTGTTTTACTTTTAAGTAATGCATCTGAATTTCTACCTTTAAGCTTCCTTAGTTAAGTTCCTTAAAGATGATTAATTGACCCTAGATTGTTGAAGCTACAATCCTGAAGATTGTCATTTTTGTTAAAATTGCTAACATCCAAGTCCCAGAGATCCATTCAAAATAGGATTCACCAATCCTCTAGTGTTGATACCTTACCCACCACCAATGCAGGAAAAAAAGTTGAAATCTGAATTTGTGTTTTTGATGTTGTGGTATCTGTTGGTAAAGGTCTTTCACAGGCTTGGTTTATCATAACTACTTGTTCATCGTTAGACAGCAACTAAAGTGCTGGACATTTTGAATGGAGCTGTCCTCTCCATGATAATAACTTGTTTGTGTCTTGGCTACTAGCACTGCCTTTGGCTGTGGAGGAAGAGGAGCCAGGGGACTGCAGTCAAACTGTCAGCTCCTTTACTTGTTACTCACTTTGTGACCTCTGTGTGATTATTTGGCTCATAAAAAAGCAGTTTGCAGTGTATGCACCCCTTAGAATTCATGTCAAGATCTTCAGAAAGAAATTAATCTGCCTTGCCTATGATCAACCAAGGCTAACATTTGACCTCAAATTAGCCGCTTTCCATTCAGAGTGAATAAAGAGTGACAGCAGTTTAGAAAACCTTGTACAGTAGCAATGTGGGAGCATAATTGATGAGAATGCAGACTTGCTGCTACAGCTGTGACACATCTTTGAGTACATTGCCGCTGTGGTTTTAATGGTTCTCTCAATAGAAAGTGTCTGATGATTGTTTTATTGTTTTCAGCTTTCTTTGGAATAGTGCTAACAGCCAATGCAATCGTCCCTACACCTATTCTGAGCAGGGGAACTACATGACAGGTAAGTAGCAGTACCAGTTTCCTTAATTTGAATCCAGGTGTGAATATAAAATCATTAGCCAAGACATGTTTATTAGCTCTGGTAGAAACTGGGACTAGCACACCTCAATCTTGACTGTTTGTTGTTGTTGTTGTTTTTGTTTATTTATTAAGCAAATATAGAATTTTCTGAAAATGTTATTTGTTGAGAAAATGTATAAACTTTATTTCATGTGTTTTCACTTCAAAGAAAAGTGTCACATCTATAGCCCCCTAAGCCATGGTTACCCAGAAATCCTTGCTGTTTTGCAACACAAACATTTACATGTTCCACTCCTGGAGCAAGTCTTGGCCCTTAGCTGTTTTGGTGGATTTCAATATAGTTTATAACCTTTATCTCATCTTCCTCCAGGTAATGGTAACTTCCAGTGTAATTTCCCATGCCAGAATAACCAGAATGCTTACAGCCACCAAACCAGCTGGAGTGAGGAGAATCCCCAGGAGACACCTTCTTCCTGGGACACAGCCGCCTGTGTAGGCAGCAAGGTGAGACTAGGAACACTATACTAGAGACAGGAACACAATAGATGATTTGAAGACAAATTAAAACCTAAATTTGGCCTTGAGAACTGATATTTTTAAATCATGGAGATTTGAGGCATTAAAGGTCATCATGAACAGTTGACATATGTTATCTTGTAATGTACAGGGATTTAGGATTCAAATCTCTTGTTTGCTGATTAAGCCTTCAACTAGTTGGCCCTGTCACTATTATATCGAAACCCATTTGATTTTTATTAATGGAATCTGGATAACTGAGCTCAGCAGTAAGTTTGTGTACCTCTATGACTGCAGTCATAACCAATGTGCTAGTCTATGTCTGGAATTGCAATTCAGTTGCTAAATGTGTAATGCCGCATCTTTTCCCAGACAATTGGGGCTTTAAAAGTCTTGTAGTGTGTTCATGTCATCAGCCCGTATAACAGCATCTGGTTTATCGGAAAATTATTTAGCTGCACTTGACACTGAGAGTGTTTTCTCTATTTACCTTTGTTACTATTCATGGTAGTTATTAATTCCTGTGCCCTATAGCACCATACTAGTTAACCGAGTTATAGACAGTCATGCTGAAATTCGGTTTTCATGTACTTCTCCTTTCTCATGCTTCTTCTTTTTCCATAGCTATTATTGCTATCTGCCTTGAGCATTTCTGCTTAGACTTCACTTTCAGTTATACAGTGTGTGGGGAAAAATTTACTGTTTTCATAAAAATAGATTCAAGTCATTTTTAAACTGATTGTTGCACTCTGTAAGCATGAAATTTTCTTTTATTGAATTTAGTGGATTCTTTATCCACAAGCACCTCAGGATAAAAGTAACCTGTAAAGAGGAGTGTCTTGATGCATGCTCAATAATCCAGGTAGGGAAATCACAAAAGAGGTGAATTTGTTCAGCTGGATCAGAGGTTCACTGTAAAGAGGAGGTTAGTAAGTTGGTCTCGTCCTACAACAGAAATATATTAGAAAATAACTTGGTGACCTGAAAAGGATCATGTTTGACAAGAGAGGTGACAGAGGGAGAAAGCGACCTCAGCTAGCCAATGAAAGCTCTTAGGGAGGGGACATCATCAGTGAATTGATTATAATTACATGCGAGTCATCATAGTTGGAAAGTGGAGGACATGACACATGATATGTCTGCATCCTCCACAGCCATACTTCCCTGGTACCCGCAGCCTCTCCCCTATGTCCAGCCTTTTTGGATCCATCTGGACCCCACAGAGCCATTTCCAAGCTGACCGGTCAGCCCCAGTGTCCCCGGTATCCCCCGTTGCACCCCCGCACGTCCCCTTCAATCGAGAGCCGGGGAGCTCCTGTAGACCTATCCAGTACTCCAGCTTCAATCCTTTCGGCCCCCACATGAATCTGGACATATGGAACTCTTCTTCCAACCGAAGCTCTAACTCGCAGCTATCTAACGACTCCGGCTTTTGTGGGGATGTTTAAAAACAAGACCTTCACAGAGATTGCAAACATATAAAACAATGCTAAATAAACGAAAGGAAGCAAAGTGAATGTGCTTTTATCAGTAATGGGGGGAAATGTGAATATGCCTTTTCTTTTATGTTCCCTTATTTTCAAATGTTAAATGTCGTGAAAGGTTACGCATTTGTTGTATATTTTTCTAGCTGTTTTGCAGTTTTGATCAAAGAAAAATTAAAAAAAAGGTTTTGTACTGGGACAATATGTTTTTGTTTTTACTTAATATTCTGCATACTTCTATTACTTTCATTAAACCGGTCAGCATATTGACAAAGCTGATACACCTGCCTGGGATAGATAATTCTTTACAGGTCAACTTGATTAATTCTTAATTCCATATAAGATAAACCATTGAGATTAAAGAAGGGGGACCATGGTAGCTCAGTGGTTAGCACGCTTGCTTCGGAAACTGACGAGCCAGAGGCAGCGGGTTTGAATCCATTGCAGGGCGACAGGAAGTGCATCCGGTATTAGTATCCCAAGCTCCATCTAAGTACGTCGTCTCCACCCTCACAACATGGGGACTAATTGTGACACATAAAAAATGATGGGCTATCTAGATTAAAGAAATTTCATATCGGAACATATAAAACAATTAAGTCCTGGACGCTATATGTCGACAGAGAAATTGGTGTACTCCTGTTTGCAGGCCCCTTTCCACAGTGCATACAAGTACCAGAATGCATTGCTGCAGATGTCACTTCCGCCATACCTGTTTGCTTGTGCCTCGTTATCGTTCTGGGTAATTGGGCATTCTCGGAATCGCGCTTCCTGTGTATTAGCCAAATGGAAATGTTTTCGCCGTGTAAAAGATATAACATGGTTAGCAGAGAAGATTTTGGTGAACCAGAGACACCTATTTAAGCCTTCTTGTTTTAGTCTAGCGTGTGTGTCCAAATGGAGCCACTGTGTGGTGGGCAATTGGGCAGAGTTTTGCTCTGCAGAGTCGACGTTCACTACAAACGAGAATGAGAGGCCTGTTGACCGGAGAGCCACATGTGCTGTTAAAGTGGGCCACCGAGTGCCATTACAACACCCAGCACAACCGTGTTATGGTGAGTCTCATCTATCTATCTTTCTATCTAATTATCTATCTGTCTGTTCATTTATCTTTGGGAGAGAGATATCGTCTCTGTTTCTCTCCCTGAGATTTCTTCCTATTTTTCTCCCCGTGAAAGTGTTTCAAGTGAACTGTTCCTTATTGAAAGCAAGGTTCTAAGGGCAGAATATTGTGTTGGTGTAAAGTCCAATGACATCCGATCCATGCTTAGTCCCAAAACACTCGTACAAGTCACAAATAAGTAGAACCAGTTCATGTTGACACGACGTCTCATCACTCATACAAGTGACATCTTCAGTGTAAGCTGACTACAGGCACCCTCACCCTTATAAACAATACAGTTTCACAACAACTGTGTTGCACAAGTAAATGCACAAATAAAACTTGACTTCTTGTCTCTTTTCAGATAGCCAAAGCCGGCTTCATCCACTCTCCATCAGACAACAGCCCTGACACAGCCGTGACACAGCCGTCTGCCTCTTCTGCCTCAAGGAGCTGGAAGGCTGGGAATCAGATAATGGTCCAGGGTAAGTTGATCCTGATCAGTATATTGGTAGGTAGGCTACAAGTGATGATTAGTGAGCAGCAGTATGGCCTCATGCCACCAAAGCATCACCGATGCAATGCTTGCTTTGAGAATGTTGATAGAGAAATATAGAGAAGGTCGGGAGTCATATGGTGTCTTAATGGATTTAGAGAAAGCATATGACAGGGTGTTAACTGAAGAGGTGTGGTACTGTATGAAGAAGTCAGGAGTAGCAGAGAAGTGTGTAAGAGGGGTGTAGGATATTTATGAGGGCAGTGTGACAGTGGTGCAGTGCACAGTAGGAATGACAGATGGGTTCAAGGTGGAGGTGGTGTTACATCAAGGATGAGCTCTGGGCCCTTTCTTGTTTGTAGTGGCGATGACAGGTTGATGGATCAGATAAGGCAGGAGTCTCTGGACTATGATGTTGGTAGATGACATTGTCATCTGTAGTGAGAGTAGGGAGCAGGTTGAGTTGAGTCTGGAGAGGTGGAAGTATGAACTGGAGAGAAGAGGAATGCAAGTCAGTAGGAGCAAGACAGAATACATAAGTGTGAGGAAGAGGGGAGACATCAGAACTGTGAGAATGCAAGGAGTTAGAGGTGAGGAATGTTACATGCCCTCATTTAAAACTGTGTTTTTCTAATTCAGTGACCACTCAAAGTACTTTACAATACATGCCTCACAATTAGCTGAGCATGGGGAAATAAGACCTGAAGCACTTTTTCCTGAAAGCCCATGATGGAATGGAATCAGCAATCCCTGACTTTGAAGTCCACGCTCTACCACTGAACTACCACAGTCCTCAAGTAGAGATGAGGAAGGAGGATGAGTTTAAATAGTTGTGGTCAACTGTTCAAAATAATGGGGAGTGTGAAAGAGAGGTGAAGAAGAGAGAGCAGGCAGGGTGGACAGTTTGGAGACGGCAAGAGAGGATGCTGAATATGGAACTATCATGGAAGAGGAGGTTTATGGATGTGGTGAGGGAGGACATGCAGGTGGCTGGTGTGACAGAAGAGGAGGCAGAGGACAGGAAGAGATTGAGATGGATTATCTGCTGTGGTGACCCCTAGTGGCAGCAGCTGAAAGTAGTAGCAGACTATTATAGCAATACACTGCTCGAATGGTGGGTTAAATGTAGAGAATTGCAAATTTCCCTTTGTGGGACTGATAAGTATTTTATTTCTTGTTATATCAGGTCACTGACATGTGACCCTCATTTCATTGATCAGATGAATAATATTGTCTGTTTTAATAGCTTTAAAGTTCAGTATATTGTCTTGCGTCTTATCTGTACAGTGTATGTTTACTTATTCATTCATCTCTTGTATCTTCTGTCTGCCCAGTACCTGTTCAGGCTACAGTTG
>OMLC01081458.1:0-13192 GCA_900302585.1 Regalecus glesne
CACACACACACACACACACACACACACACACACACACACACACACACACACACACACACACACACACACACACACACACACACACACACACACACACACACACAGAGAGAGAGGGAGAGAGAGAGCGAGAGAGAGATTTGATTTTACAAAACCCTTTAAGCACTATAACTGGTATACGGACAAAGGGGCATCAACCATGATAGAGCAAGTGGTACATAAAATAAGCCAACCATACAGCCAGGACATTTCTTCCTTAGACCAATCAGAAAGAGAAGACCTGCTCTTCATCTCTTACTGGGGACATTACTCCTTCTACTACCTATTTAGCCCTGAGAGCCTCCAGATTGTCTAACATGTTGTAGTATGCAAACTCTATCCTGAGCTGAGCCTTCAACAGTCCTGTAAGAGTCCTGCACAGAGTCCACACAGCCCGCCGCCTGGGCCTGGTTCTTACTGCTCAGCCAGACAGCTAATTTGGCAAATAGCTGATACAAATCACCAAAAAGTTGAATCATTTCATCAGATGAACTGAGTGACCTTTTTGTGATTCTCTTACCTGGATTATTAGATTCAAGGTATTAAGAAAGCTTACCCATCATGCACACAGGAAGGATGAAGGATGAACACTGGGGAAAGTACAAAAAACTCAAACTCCATGCCAATCTCACAGCCACCACCCTCACTCACACACCCAACCTCCCAGCATGCAGTGCACAGAGAGACAGAAAGGGAGGAAGGGAGGCATTTTCAGTTTGCATATATTCATGTTTGCTGTTAATACGAGTCAAAAAAAGGAAAGCAGGTCAGTGTTTATGGGCTAGGCTAGTTGTAGTGTGACTGCATCCTGCTCTCCATCTGTGCAGATGGCAGGAGAAAAAGGGAGGACTGCCAACCACACACACACGCACACACACACACACACACACATTTACAAGACATGCATAAGAAATGATGCTCTAAATGTGGTAATGACAGTGTTTTCAAGCTCCAGTTTATGTATAGCTGTTGGATATGTTTCTGTACAGGTGTCCTCCCTGATAATGAAGGTGCCAAGATGCTCGCTTGTTTGTTTTCTTCCACTGACCTACTTTGCTGATTGCAACCCCATTAAATAATGTATTGGTTTGAATAAGACATCTGTTGGAAGGCGGATGAGCACTGGGTCCAAAACATATTGAGATGGAAGAGAGATCAAACATATTTGTATGCACGCTATGGATGCCCAGACACACATTTGTAGTCATGTGCAGACTTACACAAACAGAATTCTAATCCATGTGCCCTGCTGAATTCCAGGGTGGTGCAGCAACAGAATAGAGTGAGGAACAATTAGCTGCATGTTCAACTTGAAACCTTTCAATGAACTCCGTCACTTTGCTGAGCACTTTTCTGTCAGTCTCTGACTATGTTCATCCAACTCAGTCCTTCTGCATGTCTGTTACTGTCTGATCATCTCTGTTCAACTCTGCAATGCTATCATTGCTATTCCTTTACTTCCTTGAAGAAGCTTCTTTCCATTTGTCTTTGTACACACATACAATGACTTTTGTTCTTCATATTTAACCCATCCTATTGTATAGGAGCAGTGAGCTGCCAGGGACCAACCCCGGTTATTTTTTCTACCGCCTTGCTAAGAGTATTAACCCTAACAAGCATGGTTTTTTTGATGGTGGGAGGAAACCCACACAGACACAGGGAGAACATGCAAACCCCATAGAGAAAAGAAAGGACCTGGGACAGGATTCAAACCCAGCACCTTCTTGCTGTGAGCCAGCAGCGTTAACCATGGCACCACCATGATGCACTTTTTTTTAGTCCCACTCACCAATCTTTCTTTCATCTTTTTCTACCTTGCCTTTCCACATCTCCTATAACTTATTTCCTCCTCTAAAGCTGGAAATCATGTCACTTGTCAAATTCTGATTACCTGCAGCATATCCCAGTTACATAACCGCTCCAAACCCTTAACCCTATTCAGTATGCATTACATATGTAGAGACCAGGTCATTTGTAGTAAAACACACAATGGAGAGACAATAACGGAACACACTGGCAGGATATATCACAAAAAAACATTTGCCCACAATGTTGTGAATTCCCTTGCAGCACACATACATACACCACTTGCAGATGCCTTGGCGGCCAAAAATCATTAAAGGAATACCCCCCTAAGCAAGCTTCAGTGATGAAGCAGCTCGTCAAAAGAGAGACTGCCTGCAGCAACACCCTTAATGCAAAAAACTTTGCAAAGCAAATGAATCTTTCAAGCATCCTTGGTTGAAAAAATGAGTATGTTCCCACCGCCATAATTTCATATTTGATTTTTTTGCCATTCTACTGTATGTGGCCATTTTTTTATATAATCCAATAATACTTATTGATTGTGCACATGTTTACTCATTCAGAGATCAGTGCAAATATCTCAGGCCACTAACTTGGTCCCTTATTTTTCTTTATATATTTATTTTTAATTTGTATCATCTTGGTTTGGTTCTAGAATCTTACTCTTACCATTCTCATTGCAGTTGCTGCTATGACAACTGAAAATCCCTCAGGGGATAAAAAAAAAAAAGGTTTGTCTCATCTTTATGGTAAACATACTTATTTTCATATTTCATTTTTCTAGTCTATTGACCACTCAAGGTGTCCTTCATCATACACCTAAGCTGTCATCCATGATGGACAATGGATCCCACCTTGCTGTACTAGAGAGCTCCTTCAGTGACAGGTCGCTGCATCCAAAGTGTTTGAAGGAGCGTTTTCACAGGTTTTCAAGACTCGATGACCAGCACCACTCCCCCAATAGACCAAATTCACGACAAGACTAACAACTGGACTGCGTACCATTTAGTTAACTGCTGATTCTGTTTCTTCCTGTTTCAGCATCCAGATATGAACAATGGGTTTTACGCAAAGAGTTGTGTGTAGAGCTACTTTGCCAAAATAGATGAAGCTTTATTCATTTATAATTCTACATAGATAGAATGAAAGGTGTTCTCTGTATTTAACCCATCCTATTGTTTAGGAGGAGTGAGCAGCTGCAGTGCCCTGAGACCAAATCCAGTTCTTTCTCCTACTGCCTTGCTCAGGGGCAGAGGACAGAGTATTCACCCTAACGTACATGTATTTTTGATGGTGGGGGGAAAACCGGACTACTAAGAGGAAACCCACGCAGATGTGGGGAGAACATGCAAACTCCACACAAGAAAGACCTGGGATGGGATCCAAATGAAGGACCTTCTTGTTGTGAGGCAACAAGGCTAATCGCTGTGCCACGGAGCCACAAAGGGACCGAAATCCTGTCAAAGCAGGCCTTTGTCCTTTACCCATGTCCTTTCAGGCCATGGAACTATACCTGACATATGAGCATGTGTGACAGGGGAGGAGCAAGCTCACTTTAAGGGGGGAGCCATCATAAAAGGGAAGGAGTTAATGGTTACGGTAATTATTATCTTGGCTTTATACTTTTCACTGCCTTTAATTTCAAAATAAAGAAGGCTTTAGCCAATCCATCCTGTTAATGCAAAAGCGTCCATGCTGTTAGGTGTTACTGTTGAATCCTTTCATCAATCAGTTATATCAAGATAACTCTCCTTCAGGTGTTTCATAATGCTATGGCTCCTGTTCATAGTACCATGTGGAGGCGGAAAGCCTGGGAGTGGTTGGACAGGCCCAGTAGACGCAGCTGCCACTAATTGAAGTAATGAACAATTATGTGGATATGAGCTGGTTTAACAGCGTGCTCTCTGCTGTGCAGTGAGATGGGACCTGAGATGCAGATGAAAATCACCCAGTTCAAGTTGGAAAACCAATTAAACAAGACAGCAAAGAAGGAAGAAATTGATGATGTTCAGTGAACTCATTATTGTAGATAAAACGAAAACTTTGTGCATGTCAACGCCAGTCTCTCTGCCGACTGCAGTGTCTTTTCCAAGTTTCAGCCAAGCATTGGAAAGATGAACAAACATTTGTTCATTAGTTTTTTTCCCCTTGTCAGTGTACATACATAAATACATACATACATCCATCCATCGTCAACCGCTTATCCGAAATCAGTTCACGGAGCCTATCTCAGTTCTCATTGGACGAACAGCAGGGACACACCCTGCATAGATCACCTCGACACGCTTCTCTGCAGGTGTGGGGATCGAACCTGCAACCTTCTGATTACCAGACGACCGCTCTACCCACTGAGCCATGCCGCCCTCTACCTTACATACATGCAATGAAATAAATCATCATCCTATTGTATGAGAGCAGTGAGCAGCTGCAGTGCCCAGCCACCAACTCCTCTTATTTCTCCTATTGCTTTGATATTGTGGAATTCACGAGCTGTACTGCAGGGCAGTAGGTATCAGTCTCCATGAATTTAACAAGTACTTTTCTGCTGATGAGAGCATATGTCCATGAAGCAAATGATATGGAGTCATGCCACAGCTAACTGGGAGCACCCCACAAGCCTTGCCGTTTCAGATACTCTGACCCAGTGATCTGCCCATAACAATTTGGCCATTGTCAAAGTTGTTCAGGTCTTTACTGCTGCCTTTTTCTCCTGTGTCCAACATGTTTACTAGGGGAACGGGTTTTTTGCTTATCATCTAATCATCCCAGGCCTTGACATCTAACCTTGCTTGGTGATGATCAATGTTTTATAGTTCAGCTTTGAGAGTCCCTATGAAACATATGTTTCTACTTGTCAGTGTGAGTTTGCCATGTTTTCACAGCAGCTGAAGAGTTCCTCGCTCACTCATTGCCATCACAAAGGATCCATTACAGGCCCATTCATCTTGGGAGAGATCCCTCCTCTGTTGCTCTCCCTGAGGTTTCTTCTTATTTTTTTCCCCCCCCTTAAAGGATTTTTTGCTTTGTCTTGATGCATGCTCAGTAATCCGGGTAGGGAAATCACAAAAAGAGGTGAATCAGTTCACCTGATTCAGTCTGAGACTGAAGAGGTCACCTGGTGAGTGACAAAACGTTTTTAATAAACTTCTGATCCAGTTGAACTGATTCACCTCTTTTTGTGATTTTTTTGCTTTGTTTTTTTAAGAGCGTTCTTCCTTATCCAATGAGAGGGTCTGAGGACAGGATGTTGTATTAGTGTATTGTCCACTAAGTTAAATTTGTAATTTGTGATAATGGGCTATTCAAATAAAATTGACTTGACTTAATGCGATACAGAAGGCTTTCCTTTTCCATTTCTCTTCTCCACCCGCTTATCTGTTTACCATTAGAGAAGAGTTGATGTGTTTACCTCTCTGCCTTTCCTCACGTTGATTTGTCTGTCCCTTTGTTCCCTCCATAGTTTGGCTTGATCTGGCCCATGCTCGTCTTGCATCTGTCGGATGATGCTGATTTCATTCCTCCATTCACCCACTTCCTCCATGTCCTCCAGCTTCTTTTCTCCCCCGCTCCCCGCCTATTTCCTTTTGTGGCAGAGTGTTCGTTCTTCTAATTAACTTTGGATTAGATAGGCCAGAGAATAGCCAGTTTACATTAGAAGCTTGAGGGAAGGGCGGTGTTGGAATAAAGATGAGAGGATAGAGGAAGAGACTGGCAGACGGGGACCACAGGATGAGCCAAAGAGGATAAAGGGAGGCGAATTTATTTTACCACGTAATTAAAAGCACATCCTGATTGAAGCACAGTGGTGTGCCAAGATGTTGAAATTCCTACCATGTATATCAAAAAGCAAGGAGGACTCACTACAGAATTGGGTATCGGTTTGTTTGGGGCGGAGCTCCTCTTTATGCATGGCAGCATGTCTTTTGAAGACATTGACAAGTTCACAGACAGTTCCTTAATTGGAGCAAGTTAGTTACAGAACCACGGTAAACAGACTTGTTCTTACATAGCACTTTTCTAGTCCAGTGACCTCTCAAAGCGCTTTACGATGAATGGCTCACATTTACCGAGCTACGCCCGACTCCCAGTCGTGCACTCTACCCGCTGAACCAACGAGGCTCAACTAGCATCACTGCAATGGCTCGAAAAATCTGGATTCATTTTTCAAATGTTATTTGGTGTGGATCTTAAGGAACTGGGTTTAACTTGTCTGTGCACCGGAAAAATAACTTTGAAAGCTATGTCATCCAAGGCTGAACTGAAACGCGAGGTTATGCTGGTGTTTCAAAAAGCCACAATAAAATCCACATACTACAGTCAATGAAGTAATGTTGCAGACATGGGATCTTGCAGTTGCACTTGGATTTGTAGTGTTCAGTGAGAATGTTGCAAAAAATTAGGCAGCACCATCTGCAGTATGCAGAGGTCCCTGGTGAACCCTTTCATTTATTGGCCACCTGCAGGTGAAGCAAGACTTCACAACAAAAAGTTTGAGTAACACCAACCAACGGAACAGTCAAGCAGTAGACTACAAATACACAAAGCATAGCCAGAAGAATAAATAATAGCAGCCCACATGAAGGGAGGATGAAGCCACAGATGGAGGATTTCTGAGTCAGCTGTGGTAAACCAGTTTAGGCCAACGCTGCTTTTTGTCTTTCTTTCTTTATTGCTTTTTTTGTCTGTCTTTCTCTGAGGATTATTGCATGTGTTCCTTTCAAATAATAGTTCTGGTGAGCTGTCTTTACACCATGCATTCATATGGAGTTCATGTCCAGGGTGTGTCAAGATGAAGTTTACCTTGATACATCTTCAAGCACAGATTCTAAAATCATATGTGTCTGGAAGTCTGGTCACTCGACCAGGAAGGTGTCATATATGTATATCCATCCATCGTCAACCGCTTATCTGAAATCGGCTCGCGGGAGAACTGGAGCCTATCTCGGTTCTCGTTGGACGAAAGGCAGGGTACACCCTGTATAGGTCACCAGTCTGTCACGGGCAGAGCAGTTAGGGGAACAGTGTCTTGCTCAAGGACACCTCAACACACTTCTCTGTAGGACCGGGGATCAAACCTGCGACCTTCCGATTGCCAGGCGACCGCTCTACCCACTGAGCCAACAGTCTTACCACCAGGCTCCTTTCTAGGATCCTGGTGGTAAGCATTTCCTCTTGAGGACAAAAGCAAATGCCTGAGATTCTTACACAAAACTAGCCAGTCCAACTATTCAGTCTACAACCAATTCTTGAAATGTACTTAAATCATACACGTTCCATACATGAAAATACACCTCAGACAATGAATCACAGCATCCCTTTTACCATTATCACTAAATCCGGAAACTTGGAGCGTCGACTGATGACAAAATCCACCTTCCTACAATAGTTATCTCAACCTGACATCTCCCTGCCTTGGCTCTCTAGCTTGCTCGCCCCCTCCATCTCTCTCTGTCTCTCTCCCTTATGTTCCATTCCTATTTGAATTTCAAATGATTTATCTTATCTCTCAAGGTCTATTATTATCTCAGGAGAACTGGAAATGACTCTTGAACTTGCCAACAAACAGTTCATTGCTTTTGATAACAAATACCACTGCAGCACAGCATTAAATCAGTCCACCGCTGGGGCCTGCCTTTGATTAAAAGACATCCTGGAGTTGTGACGAGTGTGGATGGATGCAGTAAATAATGACCATGCAAAGGAAAAAACAATGTAGAGGAAGGATTGCTAATCATCAAACTCATCTGTCATCCATGACTGTTTATTCTAATGACAGCACATTATTTCATATTATTTTTTGTTAAAAGTAGTTTCATAGTTTCCTTTATCTGAATTTAAATTACAGTTTTATTCTTTGACTTTAGGCATGCTCAATAATCAATAAGAAAATCACAAAAAGTAACATCAGTTCTACTGGATGTAAGGTTTACTGAAAGTAACATTTAAACACATATACAAGTGATATCTTAAGCTGACTGCAGGTCCTCCCACACACACACATACACACACAGACAATAAAGTCACAAAATGACCAAAACCAATAATGGTTGCATATGCAAGTTAGTCATTGACTGGATATTCAGTGGTAATGTGTACTATTCACAGAGAACTAGGGAATAGTTGCAATCACAGCATGGTAAGATGTCGGCCAATGTTCTCTTAAATCTCCAGCTCATGTACTTCACATAATAGGGGCAGTGCTGTAGGCAGAAGCATCGGTGTACTTTAGGTTCCCCAGTTTAACCTATGGGGGCCAACCTGTATATGGAGGAAGTGGAAAAGAGGCCCCTGACATCATATCCAGGGACACTTCCTAACCATTGGTTCAGATCCGTGGATGACACCTCGGATAAAATTAAATCTCAGAAAGTACCATATTTCACCAACCAAATTAATTTGGTGGACAATCACATCAAGTTAGCCAGGGAGGATGTGAAAAATGACAAGTTGGGCTTCTCAGACTGTGAAATTAAAATTGGTGATAGAGACGTTAGATTGTTGATATTTACGGTAAACCTAAAAATATTGGTCAGTACCAACCAAGGGTTTGACTCTCAACTTCCACTGGATCACAAACTGGGAGTCATCAACACTCTACATCACCAAGCTGACAATGTCTCCACTGAAAGTGACAAGGTGGGGACAAGGTGAAGTCCCACATTAAACAGGCCCTGGTTAAGTGTGGCTATCCTAACTGGACATTTGTCAAAGTCAGGAAGACCCCCAAACAGTGCACCAGCTGATCAAAGAGAATGATTGCTGTGACTTGGACATCAGGGACACCAAACAGACGCTGGCTACGAGGATGGCACAACACAGAAGAGCCAAAACATCAACTCTATTTTATATAAGGGTGGGGACACTTGCAGTCAGCTCAGACTGAAGATGTCACTTGTTTGAGTGATGAAAGATTTCTGAATAAACTTCTCATCCAGTTGAACCGATTCACCTTTCTTGTGATAATACATCTATTGTCATGATAGAATTGAACACCATTGCAATAACTGGTGTCCGGGTGGGTGAAAATAAGTTTAAAACAACCATCTTCAGGATTATCATTTAAAAAGATATTCTTGGCCATCGCATTATAGACACAAAATAAGTTGTTATTTGTGATCATAACCACTTAGAAGTCATGTTAACTACAGCAAGAATTACAGATAAGAAGTCAGTGTGCAGTATTGATATATAATACCCATAATAAGTTAAATTCACATAGTGTCTTTCTAGAGTGAATAAAACAACACCAAGCTGTCTTCACAGCCTAAACTTTTTACCAAATGTAAAAAGGAAAATCTGAAAATGCTTGTTTTTACAGGTGGTCGTGAAGATAGGTGTGGAGAAACAGATTGTTTCCTTGGGAGTTTGAGTGTGAACGTTACACCCTCCACATGTGCCCATTCATCAGAGCCAAATGAGATGTCAGAGGTCAACTGCAAAGCAGTGCATCCACCTTTTCTCCACAGGCAGACCATTTGTCATCACATTGTGCTCTGGGGGTCCTAAAGAGACAAAAATACGCAACCACTCTCAGAAACACACTGTGTTTTTGGAGGAGAACTTTGGAACCCATAACACCCAACAATTCTTATTGTCTATACCTCTTCTCAGATCCATGAATTGCATATGCATAGTGCTTATTTTTCATATGCTCACATCACTGTACCATCGTCAGTATCACGTTGCTAACATTACACAGACATATCTGAGTGGCCTATGTACTTTGACCATATCCTGTTTTCTGGAATTGCTGGATACTGATGGGGCTCCTTTTCTGCCCACTCTGCCAATTTAAGCAACCTGGTAACTGTCTCCTGATCACCTACGCACCCATAATTGCATAATTGCCCATAAATACTTGATTTAATTTAAATGGAAATTTAAATGGAAATGGACCTGTTGTTATATAGTGCTTTTCTATTCTAGTGGCCCCCCAAAGTCCTTGACAATTAATCCCTGGCATTTACCAAACAGGGGATTAAAACTGGATACCAAAAACCAACAACCTAGAGCCAGTGTAAGATTATTGAATAGTAAGTAAAAGTTTATTTATATGACCCTTTTAAATACACATGGTTTCAAAGTACTAAACATGTGACCATGAAATATAAGAGTTAAATAGATAACATAGATAAAATAAAAATTAAACATAACACAGAAAGAACCAGACCAAGCTAAAAACTAACCACAAAGGTAGATCCGTCATTAGTGGAAAATATTGTGTGTGTGTGCAAATTAAAAACAATCCAAGATTTGTAGTTTACGTGTGTTGCAATGCACATTGTTTAAATTTGCCTAAGGCAGTTAACATTTGCGCTCTCCCACAGAAGTTTTGTTACTGCATCTGGTTGTAAATTCATCTCAATGGCTTGCCATTCAGAATGACCAGTGTCCACAGCAGAGGCCTTTTGAACTACTGAGACTTGCAGCTATAAAGTGGGTTTGCAAACACATGGAATGCCATAATTTAAGGGACAGGCTTCCATCAGTCTGAAGACCACTACAGGATATCACAGTTAAAAAATAGTGGTGAGAGATCAGTGGAGGCAAGGGGTCTTCTTTCTCAGAAAAATGTACACTTCATAGGGCTTTTTGGTTAGCCTTTGTAAAGTGCTTAGTGAGATCAAACATCTATCTGATATGAGCCAATCCAGCTCTCTTGACCTAGCAAGGGCTGTGGCTCTAGTAGGTGCCCTTACAGACATTACAGAACAACAGAAGTGAGGGTTACTTTGGGGAACCATAGAGAGAGACTGAAGAGGTTGCAGAACACAGCAATATAACTGAACAAACAGTGTGCAAAAGACAACCCAAACAGGTGAAAGATTTCATGACTCATTGATGATGAGCACTATAGGGCAAATAATTAGAGACCAAAGGGATGGTGAGAGCTTCCAAAGAGCTATCTTCTATCAGGTGCTTGACTGTCGCACGGCTGAGCTGCAAAGGCATTTTCCTTAGACTTGTGAGATAACGCAAGGGGTCTAGTGTCTCAGCCCAATGTACAACATTCTTGAATGAGGAGCCTGTTTGCCTTTCCTCAGACATTGGCATCAAATTTAGAGAACGTCAAATATGAGTTTCATCAATCCAAGCAGATTTATGACAGAGAGAAACGTTTGATGGACAGGCCATCTACTCTCCTCAACTTTTGTCTTTCTAGAGCCTTACAAAGACGTCCTGCGTGAGCATGAACCTCCACAAAAGGGCAGCGTGGTGGCCCAGTGGTGCTTATTGTTGCCTCACAGTAAGAAGGCTGTCGGTTCCAATCCCATCCCAGCTCCTTTTTTCCAGTTGGAGTTTGCGTGTTCTCACCATGTCTGTGTGGGTTCCCTCTGGGTATTATCGTTTCCTCCCACCATCAACAAGACATGCATGCTAGGGTTAATACTCCTGCCTGTGTCCCTGAGCAAGGCAATAGGGAAAATGAATGGAGCTGCCCCCCAGTCGCTGTGTTAACTGCAGGGAACAAATGTTTGTTGTATGCATGTGGAATGACAAATGAATGAAGTTTCTTCTTCATTCTTCAATTTCAACATTGTAAGATTTCTGTGGTTACACCAATCAGCAAGTCTTCTCGTTAGAGAAGCTTCACAGCTTTAAAGCTAATTAAAACCCACGTTGGGACAACAGTGGTTGATGCAGGTTAAGTCACCTCAGAGTTCTCAGTGTCGAGACAAGGAGGGCATGCTCCCTCAACATGGATGAGTCGTTCAAACATTTTGGCAGTTCTCACAAGGCCAGCAGAATCATGCTGTTTCAAATCTAACTAGGAACATTTGGCACTTTGGTGGTCCCTCTGGTCATGATTATACATGATTAAGACTTGCACTGTGAACCAGCTGCTACACTGACATTCTAAAATGATAAATCCAAAGATGTCACACAGATTTAATTCGGCCTTCATCAGGCCTATTCCAGAACCAACACCAAATAAAAGTTAACATACAGGAGTATAAATATGGTATTGCAAGTAAAAGTGTGCCAGGGAATCCTTAAAATTGTTTCTTCAAAACCTTGAAACAAAAATGTATTTTTCTGATTGAACCTTTACATAAACGCCCCAGAAGATTAAGATGACTCGGTATAAATTGGCTGAGAAATAGAGGATGGAAAGTACCGGGGGATGGAATAACACTAATATGTGACTGAACACAGAATCTGGAGACACAAGTAGTCCCAGGGGCATTTTAGGTTATTCTGAAAGTGTAGTTTCTCAGCTTTTCACCGATGTGCAACACAAGGAAATCTGATAATATTTGAAGAACTTGTGACCATTTGAAAGTAGGCATGTCACGAAAGCGGAAAGGCTTAAAAAGGCTCCGAAAGATGTGCAGTGATCTTGTCTCTCCTGGCTGGGGAGCACGATGGGGCTCATTAGCATCTCATTTACATAAGCCACGCCCCAGGCACAGACTGTCAGTGGTCTGGTAGGGCAGACAGTGTGGTAGTGGTTACGGGTTTTCTCCATCTCGCTGTCTTCATCCCCTTCAAATGTTACCGTAGAAATACCGCCTGGTATCCTACAGTCCGACTCATAAGCTGTGAGGCCTAGAGATTCTTCGTCATCATCTTCAGCTAAGGTCAGCTCTAGATTAGGGATGTTTTCCAACGTGATACAGTCCCTTTCATCATCACTGCACTCGTCTTCAGAATCAAACATGAGGTTGGCTTGTGCAGAAGAGGCATCCGGCTTGTCGAATAAGTACTTCAATATGTCTTGATGCTCAATAATCCAGGTATGGAAATCACAAAAAGAGGTGAATCAGTTCAACTGGATCAGAAGTTTATTCAGATACGTTTCATCACTCAAACAGGTGACTTCTTCAGTCTGAGTTGACTGCAGCATCCCCCCCCCTTACAAACAGTACATTGATACCACACAACAATAGGCTGGGTTCAACTGGTTGGACAACACCCATCTACAGGCCAGTGGACACTCTGTCAAACATGAGGATGTTCACATCCTTGATAGGGAGGAACGCTGGTTTAAAAGGGGGGTTAAAGACCATCTATGTGAAGAGGGAACCACCATCCTGAACAAAGGTGGGGGTCTGAGAGTCCATCTGTCATCATGTGACAATGCTGTGATTGCTACCATTCCCCAGTCCTCTGTGAATAGAACACGTGGCAATTGTAGCTCCAGTTAATGGTCATGGTCATCTGCATATGAAACTGAGCATTGGTTTCGGTCCTTGTGTTACTGGGTTGTTTGTAAGGGTGGGGGTACCTGCAGTCAGTCCAAGGTCTATGGGTTCCTTTCACCCACAGGATACTTGCCATGCGGCAGTTTCTGAAAGGCTACGCTAACTGCTTCTTGGGTCTTATAGATTACTGTTGAGCCTATGGG
>OMLC01081458.1:13212-24780 GCA_900302585.1 Regalecus glesne
ACAGTACATTGATACCACACAACAATAGGCTGGGTTCAACTGGTTGGACAACACCCATCTACAGGCCAGTGGACACTCTGTCAAAGATGAGGATGTTCACATCCTTGATAGGGAGGAACGCTGGTTTAAAAGGGGGGTTAAAGACCATCTATGTGAAGAGGGAACCACCATCCTGAACAAAGGTGGGGGTCTGAGAGTCCATCTGTCATCATGTGACAATGCTGTGATTGCTACCATTCCCCAGGCCCCTGTGAATAGTCCTCATTACCACTGAATGTCCAGTCAATGACCAGCTCTCATATGAACCCAGCCTGTTTTGATGGTAGGTAACTGTATTGTTTATAAGGGTGGGGATGCCTGCAGTCAGCTCAGACTGAAGATGTCCCCTGTATGAGTGATTTATTTCATTTGATTTTTTTATTTTACACTCCCTTAATAGTCCCATAAGGGGAAATTTACAATTCTCTGCATTTAAACCATCCTATTTTATTATTTTATAGGAGGCGTGAGTAGCCACCATGTGGCACTTGTGTTTGCAGTTAGGGGTTCAGTGTCCGCCTCAAGGACACCTCAAGGTTTTTGCAGGACCGGTATTCAAACCTGCAACCTTCCGATCACTCTGCCAACTGAACTATGCTGTCCCATGAATTGTGGAGCATTTCTCAATAAAACCTCTCGTCCAGATGAACTTAATCGTCTTTTTATGATTCCCTTACCTAGATTATTGAACATGGTTCAAAGCACTACTCACTTACTTTCATACAGGCACACGTATGTGGCTCAGAGGTGGTTTTGGTCTCCACAACTTCAAAAAATAAAAACATAATATAAGAGATTTTTTTTCAAGCTTTCCTGAGATGTCTATTTTGCATTTTATATGCTTTTATTCAACTGCTTCGCAAATGAAGGACAAGATTAGGAATCAGTATATTGGATGCAGAGATCAGGTTGGATAGTTTGGAGACAAAGCAGGAGAGACAAGATTGAGATGGTTTGGTCATGTGTGGTGGAGAACAGATGAGAAGGACAGGGAATTTGGAGCTGCCAGGCAAGAGGAAGAGAGGAAGACCAATGAGGAGACACATGGATGTGGGGAGGGAGGACATGCTGGTGAATGGTGTGACAGAGGAAGATGCAAAGGACAGGAAGAGATGGAGGTGGATGATCTGCTAAGGCGACTCCTAATGGGAGCAGCTGAGGGTCGTAGTAGAATACAATGATGTTAACATTATTCAGCATTACTGTGATTCTCTTGTGTTTGCACAATATAAATGCTGTAATGTTAGTGTAACAATGGTTGATTTCAAGTGGCCTCAGCTGAACATGTTAGTGATAACTAACCTTAAAGTGGTCAAATGTTTTCGGTACATTCTAAAATAAATGGTCATTAATCTCAGATGGTATCTTTCAAAGTAGATGAGTATAGAATAATCCATCTTTGACATGGGGAATGATGACAAACATACAACAAAGTTCTTACTAAATGGAATATTTTGAAACAGCAGTTTATTATTAGTGTTTGTCACCAATGTCAATTATTTCCTTTCCCATTGAACTCTTTGCAATTTTTGTTTTGATCTTTATTTTGTGGGCTATGGCACCTGCTGATTATTTTATTCCTCAGACTCACCGACTGACTTACAACATACAAACTTCAGAAAATGTAAATGCAGAAAGAAACTATACCATCTTCCTTTGCTCAGATATCAACAGTGGGACACACACACACACACACACACACAGACACACACCAGTGTACAGAGGAATCTGAAAGAAGAAAAGACTATTTTCCATCAGCTAATGCTACCCTTCAAAAAGTCCCAGTACAAATATAGGTGCACCTCATGCAGTCAAACACTTTTCAGATCAGCAGCCCATCTCACAGAGCGAGATTAGTGAGTGAGCAAGCTAATTTTGGGTTCAACACGGAGCTGTTAATCTCATAACAGTGGCACTCCTTGAAGTGAGACACATTCCCATTGCAATGTAGGCTGCACACGTTATCTATTCTGACCAGCAGCAAATAAACTCTTAAAAAAGCAAAACTGCTGTCTGCAACTCTAAAGGATCCCATGGATATGGATGCAAAGATAATAGGGGAGGGGTCTTTGAAAGGTTAAGGGGTTTTAGAGACCATCAGAACAGTTTTGCTCTACAGCATGGTTTGTTATATTTGAGATAAGAAGTCTCTAAAGATTGGCTGGTACCTTCCAAGCTTGTAAAGACATTTAATCAATGCAACTCAAACTAATGCAAACACTCTGGCTTTATAGCCACAATGCGCACCTCCAACTTACTAATGCATTTTTAATACCTGCAAATTTATTTTGTTGCAATCCTCTCCAGCCCCTGACAGCACTAAGAAGCTTTATTCATTTATCATTTTACATACATATAATGAAATGTGCCGTCTGCATTTAACCCATCCTATTGTTTAAGAGCAGTGAGCAGCAGCACCACCCAGGGACCCACTCAGTGCTTTCTCCAATTACTTTGCTCAGGGGCACAGGCAGGAGCATTAACCCCAACATGCATGTCCTTTTGATGGTGGGAGGAAAGTGGAACAAGCCCATAACAGACATGAGGAGAACATGCAAACTGCACACGGAAAGGAGCTGGGACAGTATTTGAACACAGGACCTTCTTGCTGTGAGGCAACAGTGTTGACTGCTGCACCATCAGGCCACCAACAAGTTCTCACTGTTGTTTTATCTATTTTTTTAAGCATTTCTTCTTGCTTGTACATATTCAATACAAGAAGTTGTAAATAGAACACAGCTTGGTGTGCTACTTTAAATAAGTAATCGTCTCATGATTTGGTACTAGTGAGAAACATCCCTTTTGGACATTAACACGGTCAAAGCTCAATCGCAAAATTTGCAATTAATAACATTGGTGAAACCGGTTATGTACGACTGCCATTACTTGGTTTGGTGAAGCTGCTATACATGTTTTGGGTGAAAGGCCCCAGGGCTTGAAGAGTACTACGAGAGGCAGCAAATAAGGAATCCTGCCAGGTTGTCACTTGGCCACTAAACTACAACAGCTGTATCACCGGCTCGCTCCTCTACAGCCAACACAGGTTTCCAAAAAATCAGGGAGTAACCCTGGGAAATCTCTGAGCTGAATGCCTGACACATATGGTATAATGCAGTCAGAATCAGGGGAGAATGTGAGTTTACTGCCAATGTTTAGCTATCATCACGTATGACAGCAGCGCTATCTTTGAGGCCCTATCCATTTTGTATTCTGAATTATGCATTTGAATAACTCATGAAAAAGTATGATCGTATAGTTTTACACAGGCACAGAAAAACACACAATAAGCTACAGGCTAATACTGTAGCTATGATAAGATGTAATAGTCACTTGAGACAACAACATAAAACTGTGCAAACACAAACCACCAGGCCAATCATTCTTGCTATATGCATTTTTACACCCATGTCCCTCTCTACAGCCCAGTCACCAAGCCAAAGTATTTATCCCTCATCTTCCAAAGGATTTTCATTTGAAAACTCCCTGGCAGGGGATGAATCCCAACCTCAACTTTCTCTGCGCGTGTCTGCATGACAGAGTGTGTGTTTGTGTGTGTACAACATGCTAGCGAATCGTCAGGAGCCTTATGGTAGGCACTGGCGGCTTTGGTAATTCCAGTTATGAAGTCTGTGAGTAATTGGTCTCAAAGGAGAGACACATGGGATTGTGTGCGAGTAGGAGGCATATCGTCGTGCGCATGTTGAAGATGCTGCAAAATAGATACCGCTTCATAACGTTTCTCTGAGCTTTGTGTGTGCATGCATGAGTGTGTGTATGTACATGTGATTGTGTGTGTACATCCATGTGTTGTGTGCATGTGTTCTTGAAACTGTGAGATTGTGTGCGTTACAGCATTTTACAGAGCTTGTGTCTATTCCTACCAGTAGCAGGCACCAGGAGGAGGGGGGGTGAAGCAGCTTTGAAGAATTCCCAAGGGAAGGTGATCACAGTTGTGACAAATTCCTGGATGAATTTGAAAAGAAAAAAGAAAAACCTTTTCACTTCAGAGCCAATGAGATTCAGCTGCTGTTCTTGAGCATTTTGATAGACATATAGGATGTGCACCACAATCCGTTTTCCCTATAGAAAAGGTATTCTCTGCTCTCACGTACCTATTACATAGCACAAGCATGTCTGGTCATGACAAATGTCAAAATGTATACAAGAATATCTTATCAAGTGCTTTCATTGCTCCTGTCCGTCAAATTGACATCTCATACAATGTTAATGATGAACACCTTTCAGCATGTTGAGTCAAACCATATGTGACACTCATGGTTTCTAATTCAGTAGGAGTGCAGAGATATAATGGGCCCTGCTTCAAAGAGCTCACAGATTTAGAAGCTTGCGCAGGCTGGTGATGATAGCATGGCATTGGACTGAATAGTAAATGGATGGTAATGCAACTTTCATCAATGAAGCTTCTTATGAAGCTTTTCCCTGAGAGGCCAGATAGTCGGTTCTAGAACCCACACTGATAAATTATTAGATATACTGTGTTGATGGGGACCGCCAAGCAAAACCACCATAAAATACATCATGTGCAGAGAAAGGTGAGATGAACATTGCAGTTAGAGATCAATATCAGCGATGATTGACACACTTCAAAATACTTACAAAACCAAAAAAGTTGCACATTGTTAATTTCACAAACCTTATCAACAGAAACCAGACCAACACACACACACACACACACACAAGCTGATGTCATGAGCAACAGTACATACAGTAAACCATGTGCTTCTATTCCTGCTGTGTTTAACTTGGCCTTATATTTAGAATTTCATTAATTATTTCTACTTCTTTCTGGATAATCACTGCCACAGAGTTACCAGATCCTCCTGTTTAATGGCTAAAGGATGGATCAGCCTGGTGGATGGACTATACCAACACCAGACCATACCAACATCATCAGAGGAGTGATTGGGAGATGCCAGTGGGACCAAAAGACCTAGAAGGGAATAAAACTAGATGCCTTGCAAACTAAGATCGTGACTGATGTCGTTACGTAGCTCCTCTGATCAAACACAGGAAACATAACTTACTGATCATGTACAGTAGCTTGAGTTAACAGTTACTTATGAGGGTGTAGTGTTTATTCCACCACAGAGCATCAGGAAGGGCATCCGGCCTTAATCCCCAAGCTCCATCTAAACCTGTGTCCAGCTACAGAATATGGAGACTGATCATGACATGGACCTCTCTCAATCTATACTTAAAAGTGTAAAAATGAATAAATAAATGCTAAAAACAACATCTATCACATATATGTAATAGAGAGGCTCTTTTTTGTGTCACGTTTAGTCCCCACATTTTGGAGATGAACACAGACTTAGATGAAACTTGGGGGATTACAGCTGGGTGCTCTTCCTGATAACCCGCAGTGATGTTCCAACTCGCTGCCTCTGGCTAGTCAGTTCCTGAAGCAAACACTCTAAGCACTGAGCTACCGTGCCCCCCATAGCATAGCAGTAACAATCTGCATGTAAAACTGAATATAAGCAGGATAACTGTATTTTAGTTAGGGCAGACTACATGAGGTGGAAGGCTAATGCATAAAGAAGTATTTTGAGCTTATTTTTTATTAATCAACTGGACTAACTACTTCGATTTGTATAGGTTCCCTCAGAAAGCATATCGATGTTTACTTGAGCAAGACAATGAACCTCTAAATGCTCAAGAATTGCGATGGAATGGCCATCTGTCCAGGATGTCTCCCTCCCTTTCACAGCGTGAGCACTCGGCTTGAGAACACTTCTTGTGAGTGTGCCACGAACCCTTTAGTATCGCAGCTATTGTTCTGTTCAGGCTAAAAGGCATAATCAAAATCATGGTGGGGTGAAAATAATAAAAAATGGTGATCTTTATATAAAACCAGTTTTCTAACATCTGAATTTCACTGGTTGAATGTTTTTTTTCTAAATAAGCATTTAAAATTGTCCTCATATAAAGACAAGTTCACCATTACTATTGTGTGCAGGTCAAGGTCAGGGAGCAAGCCTGTACACACAGTTTGTTATAATCGTCACACTTCACAGTAGCTGTAGCAATTTCAAATAATTCTGTCACACCTTGATGTAACCCGTCACACTGTATTTATACTTACCTTACTTTTTCACAATTATTTTACACTTACAAGGAGTGTCAGTACAAACCCACTTCAATTCAGAACCAGGGACAGCACCTGTCTCCATACTAGAGATAGTGGGGCACCGAGGGAGAGAATGTGTCAGAGGGGCAGAAAACAGAGCTGAGGTAGATCAGCGTCAGGCAGCTGGCTCCCAACCAAAAAGGAAGATTGTTACAAATAAGCTGAGAAACTGACTCGCCAAGGTGCGATGGTATCTGCTGGGATTACTTCTCTGTGGAAGACATGTGCCTGATTGACTTGCTACCAAAGGAGCAAATGCCCTGGAAACAGACCTGCTGCTGTGGAGTAAACTGAGGATAAATTGAACTGCGGACTCAAGAAATTGTAAGACAACTCTCCCACTTCCATATAGCTCGGCCAAAGTGTGTACAGCATCAACAAGCTACACAACTTCATCAGAGCCAAGGCCATGCTTAAGCTGGGCGGTTAGATTATTAATTCTTTGCTATGAGTGACATTTCTGCTCAAATTTAACATTTTTTCAAATTCTAGTGACCATTGCACAATAGAGATGTGTGGCAGCACATCAATTCCAGTTGTTCCTACCCCCAACCAGGGAGGTTTAGATCTGAAACTAACAAGTGAATATGTAATGAACTATCTGGCAGAATATAAAACCCAGCAGGGCTGGTGGCATCCAAAGACCAGCATGAGAGCCAGTGCCATAGTGTCTCTCTCAAAAGCAAATGCAGTAGTCATACCCCAACTGAACTCTCCAATCAAGAACAATTTTAAATGTTTTTAATTTAAACCAGCCCTACTGCCACTCATTGTTTAAAATTTAAACTATATATACAAATATATAGATAATGACAGAAAATAGAGATTTAATTAAATATGAAAATATATTCAAGTGTATTTGATTTGGAAAAGGGACAATAAAGGTTAGATTAACAGGACAGGACTGCAGTGTCTCTATTTTTTTCCACATGTGTCCTCAGTCCTCAAATGCAAATGTAACAATGCAGTCTCAGACTTAATTAGCTAACAACTCCAAAACCCATAACTGCTCCTTACCCACCTGCCTCACAGACCCATACAAAATAACCCATCATATTCACTCTCACTTTGTTGGGCAGGCTATTTAAGATGTCACTAAAGTTAAATCAAACCATAACAAAATCTATAGTCATTAAGTAATACGGGTAAATTAAATGGAAAAGAGAAAGGAGACAAAAAAATAGAGAAAAGAGGCTATAAGAGAGAAGATTGAGATCTAGATTGTGAGCCATTTGTGAATAATATGATTGTAATTTCAGCTACTACCAAAGCATCCGCTTCCTCCACAGAGTCTAAATGGGGCTTCGATGTAGAGTGGGATTTGAGTGTAGGGCCTCTTAGCTCTAGTCTTTTCTAGTTTCAGTGACTGCATAACCTCTGTAACCCAATGTGCAAAAGTAGGAAGGGAAGCCTCTACCCGTTTAAGCAGATTCACTATCATAGCTAGTAAG
Organism: Regalecus glesne; assembly: GCA_900302585.1. NCBI lineage: Eukaryota > Metazoa > Chordata > Actinopteri > Lampriformes > Regalecidae > Regalecus > Regalecus glesne. The sequence continues at coordinate 20,854 of OMLC01081458.1, forward strand.
GTGGAGTAGGCTAAATTAAAAAAAGCCTAGGCAGAAGGTTTGACCAGGTAATGCAAAACAGTGGCCAAGACCTCACAAAAAAGGATTTCCAAATATAGATTAGCTTTGGGCAGTCCCACAGCATATGCAAGACACTGGTAGTGTCTTGTTTGCAATCGTCACATTTTGGATCTATATTTGCATTAATTTTAACCAATTTTTCTTTTGACCAACAAAGATGGTGAAAATGGGCTTATTTTTCTATAGTAATTTTCTAGTCTAGCAACTACTCAAAAGTGCTTTATTATGCCTCAAGCATATTGAGGGGGATCATATACTCTTAATTACTAGATAACACATTTCCCCAAGATGGACATTTTAATATCACTTCCCTAACAATTTTCAGAAATTGAAATCCCACTTGGCTAAGAGTATCAAGTGCATAATAAAGCTTATAAACACACGCACACACATATATATAATTTTTCATCTGGGTCAAGGTCAAAAATATTGTTTCATTGGGGCTTTCGAGGAAAAGCTGATAAGTCGCTAAATTTAGACCAAGTAATCTGTGACTCTTCAGATATCTAAACAAGTAAGTTCGAAGAAAGTCTAACTTCTTAGGTAACAGATCAAAAGATGCAAAGGTGTCATCAATAAATAGGTCCTCAAGAGTTCATATTCAATTGATTATCCAAAGCTCAAAGATTCCATCAGATACAGAGAGCAAAGCCTGATGTTTTTTTATGATGGGGTGCCAATAAGGGAGATCTTTCAATCTGTAGAGAATCTCAAAATGTTTCCAAATTTTATTAGAATCATATGTAACTGGGCTAGCAGTAAATCTATGCATGGGGTGAGCCCAAGGAAGTGCTGAGCAGGGAAGCAAGTGTAACAATGACTGGGAGATAGTCTAAAGGAACCTAAAGCGAACAATCGAAAAATGAGCAGAATGTAAAAAGGAAATATCTTTTTAGATGTTTGAATTCGTATTGCAGAGGATGTGATATTATTGATTGTGCCGGGGTGTCTGAGTCTCATTTGAAAAGATTATCTCAAGACAACCACAATCACACTGCTCAATACAAGGAGCCCCCTCCCCTGTTGGCCATAATACGGCTTGATACCATGGCTTCCATTACCCTCTCCTGACAAGCCTTCCCTGTCCATATGCTCTTTGATTTATAGCTCTTACTTAAAATGATTGAGGGTCCTGGGTGATATTCACTAGGATCCTGCCCCCACCCACCTGCCCCAACAACAGCAACTGCATGACAATGAAGAATGCATCTAAAATGTGCCCTATGCATCTTGCAACCCTTCGCGGAAATATTGCAGCTGTACAAATTTAAACAGGCCAATATTTAATAACACCCTCACACTACCATCACTACAACATCCGCCTTTACTCATGAAAGACAAATGCTTCCTATCAAATACATTAGCATTCTGATAAGTGCATCCGAAGGCCTCACTAACTCTTCCCAACACACACACACACACACACACTGGTGATAAGGGGGCACAATATGGCTGTATGACAGCATGGAGTAATTGGTGCACAGTATATGAGAAGTTAGTATTGAGAAAGAGTGGAGGGGGAGAGATAAAGAGGAAAACCTTTTCTCGTATAGATTAGATGGCCGAAGGCCTGCTGATTGGATGAGTGAGGAAGAGAAGATGAATGAAAGTAAAAATGAGTAGCATGTTCTGGTGGTTGAACTTCAATGAGCATAACCTAAGAGCAATGATATCAGTTCATTTGAAATTAAGATCATCATTCAAGGTACAACATTCATTGAAATGACCGCGTCTTATTTATTAGGATCAGTCTGATGATTCAAAATGTAATGACCTCAACACTGATCCCTTTAATTCTATTAAGTCCAAGCCAACGCAAAAAATGCACAGAAGTTATCGTTTATCAAAATCATCATTATCATGAACTATATGAATATGAGCTACAATAGATTTTTTTTAAACAACTGAATGAACTGATATTTAGTACACAAATATATTTGTGTAGTTGCTAAAGAAAGGCTAGGGGGCTGCTGTAGCTCAGTGGTAGAGTGCATGCTTTGGGAAAAGACAAGCCAGATGTTGTAGGTTTGATCACACCATGGGATCTCAGGAAGGGCATCTGGCCCGAGTCCCTCAGCGCCATCGATGTCCGTGTCTCCTCCCCACAATGTGGGAGGAGACTGCATAATGTACTGCATAGTAATGGACCTCTCATTAAAGGTAGGATAGCTTCCAATGCATGGGGTCTTTTCATGGACAAAGTCCATTCCTCACATGTAGGAAATCTTGATTTCTTTGCTCAATTATATAAAAGTGGGAAAGGCAAGCATCAGCCTGACCTCGCATGTCACGGATTCTGTTAATACAAGATTAAGTATTTTTCACACTGTGACAAGGCTCAATCGGATAGTCAGCTGTAGGATGACTTTGGAGATCAAAAAGAGAGCAAAGGCAGAGAGCCAAGGATCAAATGGTGGAAGTTGAAGAAGGAAGACGGTTTTGTGGAGTTTAGGAAGGAGTTAAGACGGGCTCTGGGTGGTCGTGAAGAGTTTCTGGATGGCCGGGCAATCATGGCAAAAATAATGAGGGAGACAGCTAGAAAGGGAATCGATGCGTTAACTGGACAGAGGAAGGAAGACAAGGAGACTTGGTGATGGAATGAGGAAGTACAGGAGAGTATACAGAGGAAGAAGTTGGCAAAGGTGAAGAGAGAAACACAAAGAGATGAAAAAAGACTGAATATTATCATTAAATTCCATATATGTGAATATCTACACAGCCAATAAACTAATTCTGATTCTGATATCAGATGGACAGCTTAGGTTGGTGCAGATGATAGGAAAAGATGAAGATTGATCATCTGCAGCGACAGCCCCTTACAGGAGCAACCAAAAGTAGTAGTAGAGGGACCACTCAGGTTGGAAGGGTTGCAGATAAAGCAAGAGAGGCAAGAGTGAGATGTTTTGAACATGTGTGGAGGAGAGATGCTGGGTATATTGGTAGAAGGATGAATATAGAGCTGCTAGGAACGAGGAAGACAAAAGAAGAGGTTTATGGATGTGGTGAGGGAAGACATGTATGTGGCTGGTGTGCCAGAGGAAGATGCAAATGACAGGAAGAAATGGAGATCGACGATCTGCTCCAGCAGCCCCAAACAGGAACAGCAAAGGCTACTAGTAGTAGTAGTAGTAGTAGATAGACTACAGAGTGTTGAAAGAGTTATCTGTCAGTCCGGTTAAAGAAGGGAAATCTTGACAAGGGCAGAACAGGTCAAGTTTAGCATCTATGTGGTAGTGGTTCAGTTCAAACAAGGGTTAATTTTCCAGTTAAGATACCGTTAAGTTTAGGGTTAAGAGATAATGTTGTGGTTATAGAGCATTCTAATTAAATTCCACTTGGATATTTAACAACCCTGTTCATTCATTTCTGACTATATGTATTGTTAAATCATTAGCCCAGCATCTGTCAAAATGAGTGGGGAGCATCAGAGGCTGCAAAAATTGACCATTAAGGACATCTACACTTGATAACTGGCTCCATCATGAGGACATTTCATTGGAATATGCAGGATAAAAGGAAATTATGTCAGTACACAAACACCAAGTGTGATCCCTCTATATATTCATTTGTTGCTTGAATTAGCCTTTTAATAGGAGACTCAAACGTAAACTTAGCGTCAAACTTAGCTATAAAACTTTTAGAAACTTTATTTAAATGTGGCGCTCGAGGAGCAGTTAGGGGTTAAGTGTCTTGCTCAAGGACATCTCGACATGCTGTATGCAGGACCGGGGATCGATCCTGCAACCTTCTGATTAACAGTCATGTGTGTGTGTGTGTAAACATATATATATATATATATATGTGTGTGTTTGTGTGTGTGTGTGTGTATAACATACATATACATATATATATATATATATATATATA